>SNQN01001764.1:41478-59488 GCA_008642245.1 Bassia scoparia | reverse complement strand
GCGGATACCAAATTCCGCGCTTGATATGTGATGAAACTGATAAACAAGGAGATTTGTCTGGGGGGATGATGAAAATAGAAGATTACATTGGTTCTTGAGGAGATTTCGCCAGAAAGACAAGATAAGGAGGTAGGGTTGAGATTCGGACAGATCAATGTAGCTTCTACAAATTAGGATGAGGATGCTTACAGAACCAATACTTTGGTGAGAGTCTTGAAGAAAGTATGTCAAGGCAGTGTAATGTCAATATGTAGAGCAAAACAACATGTCGAATGTGTGGAAGGGGGTATAGATAAAATGCGAAATCTTGAAAAGAGAGTGGCTAAAGCTTTGGGATGGCAAGCATTCACTTTTGGGAGCTATTGTTGGGCGTTTGATACTAATCTCGGGAGAGTGTGTACAGCTACATTATAGAGACTAATCAGAGCTAGTGTGAAGAGATGTGGGATGGAGTGGATGGAGGGGAATTTTCAGTGACTTCTCTCAAATAATGACATCTAAAACGAATAGCTTATGAACATTGAGGATGATGAGGTGTGGTGACCTTTTGTACTGGAAAGGAGCTAAGGGAGGTTTCATCGTAACATGCACTGAAATTGATTAGAATGAAGAAGAGAATATCTTTCGTGGGATGTAATTGGACAGCACTTGCACAAGATTGAGTCATACTTTGGCTTTATGATGATAACTGTTATGTATGCGATCGATTAAAAGCCCTTCTTACATAGGATCTTAGTCAAAGATGTGGTATGCAGAGGAAACATGCGCGATTTACGTCGAAGAGATGTGTCCAATATTCGAGGAATATATGGCAACAGTGGGAGGCTTGCGCAATGATACCTTTTATCAAGGAATTACGGATGGACATCCGAATTTAAAAGCAAGATATGCGTAGAAGCATATGGCCCTATTTGGGAACAAATGGTGGATTGGAGTGGAGAAATAAAACTCACTTAATCAACCCGAGACTACCTCAAGATGTTTGCGTTTTGTTAATTAAAATTTGAAGAACAATTCGAGCTTGTTATTAATGATCCCTTATTGTCCAATTAGACATTCGGCTGGAGATTTTGTCCACTAGAGAGCTCCTGTGGTGGAGTGATGGCTTTAAATACAGATGGGGAAGCTCCGGGTGTTCTGGACAGCTGGGGTGAGACTTATGATAGATGAAATTATTTCGAGCCTTTCTTTTAATTATGGGGTTTGCACATATATCAGACTGAGATGAAAAGCTATTCTCCAAGGCTGGCAATGGTACAAAGCAGGAGTTCACAATTTTTGGTCAAATGATATAGGCTTGGTTAAATGCTCTATTATGAATATAAGGGTGAATTACGGAGTCAACCAAAGTCGATTTGTCGAATTTTGGGGATAATAGTAGTTGAATATCATTGTTATAGAGAGGGAAATCGTGTTGCTATTTGCTTCGCAAACCAGAGGGGTGGCACAGACAAGTAAAACTGAAGTAATGGTAAAGTTCAAAGTGATATGGTGGCTTTCATTGGAGGATTTTCTGGTTATGCATTTTAGAATATTAGAAATAATTAGGTTGTTTTTTTTTGGGGGGCTTTGGCCGCTAAAGGAAAAAATACAGTACGAAAGCGAATTCATTTTGTTATTAAAATCATTATGTTTTTGACTTTATATTGAATACTATATACGATGACTATTGTTATAAAATGGTTAGAGGGTATATTAAGATTAAGTGTGATTTATAAAGGTAGTACAAGTTGTGTCAGCCAAAGTGTAAGGGTATATAATAGATTCTGTGTTATATAAGTATTTGATTGGGATTATTTGGTTGTGTTTTAGGAGGAACTCGGATTAGGATTAGGATGTTTGAGTTCGTGACCTAGTGAGATCTTTGATTCTATGCGGAGGGATTAGGTAGTACAATTGAATTGTGCTTATAAAAGAAGAGTTAAAATAGGCAGATGTGTTTAATGGTGTGAAATGCAAATATGGTTTATTAGAAATTATCATTGGACTACGAGTATTGAGCAGTTTGGAGAGGTGGGTGGGAAGGGTTGTTGGGCGTTTGGATTGAGTTTTGGTGAGAGATGGGTTGGGAATATGGGGGTGTGGTAGTAGGAAGGGATGATTGATAAAGGTAGTTTCGAAGACGGTTTATTGGAATGGGTTTATAAAAGAATGATACAAAGAGTTTTATAAGTTGTATTATGGTATCATTCGTGGATTGGAAGTCGTCATCGAGTGTTGTATTTTCTAGACTCGTCTGCGTGGAGTAGAATGCTAGTGTATTAAGCGTGGATTTGGCTAAAGTTATTCGACCAGCTAATGACAAATACTTTGTCTTCCACCCAGCTAATCTCCTATCCATTTTGTCACAAAGATGTGRAAAAGTTCTCGAGTTACTCTGCTCGTTAATGTGGGCATTCCCAGATACATGCCCAGGTCTTCCAGTGGTTTCCATATTGAGAATTTCCGAAATGTTGGATCGATTTTCCACAATTGTATTTGTGGYAAAATAAACCGTAGACTTTGCATGGCTAATTTTTTGACCAGAAGCCATGCAAAACCTATTAAGACAATCCATTATAACCTCAGCCRGTGTTGGAGTGGCTTSAGCAAAGAGGATTATGTCGTCYGCAAAGAATAAATTTGACAATAGAGGWCCATTACGACTTGCTCGAATTGGCTTCCATTTTCCTTCAATGATGGCTTCCTCAATCACTTGATTAAGCCTTTCCATGCAAAGTACAAATAAATAGGGGGATAAGGGGTCCCCTTGACGCACCCCTCTACTTGGAGAAAAAGCTGGGGTTGGTTCTCCATTCCAGAGAATTCTTAGTTGAGAGCTCGTCACACAATCCATAATAACATCAATCATCAACCGTGGAAAATTCATTTCACATAATGTTTCTCTGATAAAATCCCACTTTAAACGATCGTAAGCTTTCTCGAAATCAATTTTGAGTGCCATATAACCTTTACTACCTTTTTTGCTCTTCATTGAGTGGATGACCTCTTAAACAATGATAATATTATCACTGATTTGTCTGCTTGGCACAAAGCTCGTTTGTGTGTTAGAGGTGATGTAAGGGAGGATTGGCTTCATTCGATTCACAATGGCTTTAGTTATAATTATTAGATGCCACGTTACATAGACCAATTGGTCTAAACTGGGAAGGTGGTTCAGGATGTTCTACCTTTGGGATTAGACATAAAAAGGTTTCTGTCAAGGATGGTGGTACTCCTTTACCTTCTAAAACGGAGAGGACCATTGCATAGACATTTGGTGCGACAAGGTCCCAATTCTTTTGATAAAATAGTGCTTGATATCCGTCAGGCCCTGGTGCTTTCATAGCTCCCATATGCTTAATCACAAAGTCAATATCACTCTTGGTATAAGGTCTTGTTAATAAATTCCATTGGTCCGTTGGAAATTCTAGGCATATATTGATTGGGATTCTCGATTCATAACTAATGCCATCATCCGCAAATAATTTCTCAAAATATTGAACCACCAGGTTTTGCACTAGACTTTTCTCCTCCAACCAAGTTCCATTATCATCCCTTAAAGCTGTGATTGTATTTTGCCATCGCCTTGCAATAGTACTGAGGTGAAAAAAAGTTGTATTTCAATCCCCTTCAGCCAACCAATCCACCCTTGCCTTTTGATACCAATGTAACTCTTCTTGTGCCAAAACTTCATCTAACWCCCTACGAAGTTTGGATTCAAGCTTCAGTAAGCTCGAATTCCTTTGTTGAGCCAGGGTCTTTTGTATGCCTTCAATTCTCGCAATAAGTTGTCTTTTCTTACAAAAAATATTGTGGAAAATTGATTTATTCCACTCCTGTAGATCCCCTGCGAGTGTATGCAACATTGACATTAAAGYTGTAGAAGTTTGCCACTTTGTTGAGACAAAKTCCGTGAAATCCTCATGAGTAAGCCATGCTAAATGAAATCTATAGGGCTTATTTGAATTTTCAAGGGGGCAAAACCAATTAGGGCTATGAGATGGACAATGAATCACTTGCAACGCTGATAGATGTTTATTTTGGCAATTCATCAAATCTAATCCCCCAACGGCATTGCATAAGCCATCGATCTAAAGAGCACTTCTCCTAGTCTTCGTAGAGGACCCTTGCCATTGTAGTGAATTTTCCTTGAAACTCCCTTGATGAGTTTGCATTTTCATTAATCAGTTCATTAAATGATATTTCTTCATGAGTTCCTGCGTGGTAATGTTCTTCCCATCAAACCTCTTTCGTTGAAGTCTACAGGCAGCAACCTAGTTCATTATGAGTATTGCAAAATCTTCAGCTCATTCACAAATCTTGTCGGCTTGTAAGGTTGGGCTAGCATACACAGCAGTGAAGTACCATGGGATGTTTCCTAATCGAGATACCTCCACAGTTAGATATTGTCGAGTCTGACTATAACATTAACTGAAACCAAATTTGTCTGCCAATGTAGCCAAATGCCACCAGAAAAGCATTAGCATCGACTCTTGCACAACCATCAAAGTTTATAATTTTTGCCATTGTCTCTACATGATCCCCACCCATGTGGGTTTCCACCAGGGCTAGAACCATGGGTTTATGAATGCGGACGAGTTCTTTCACTACTAGAAATTCGCTTAAGGCCGACCGATAATATCGACCGAAAAAAATTGGTCCGGTAATACCGACGACACCGACCGAAACGGTCGTGTAATTTATCGCCGAATTATCGGTCGTATTACGACCGATTTTAATTCGGTCGTTGTACCGACCGATAAATCGGTCGGTAAGTTAATTGCTTTTTTTCCTCATGCGTTCCCTCCATCATCACGTTTTATATATTTAAAAAAAACAAAAACACTCACCGACCGAAAATATCGGTCGGTACACCGACCGATATTTTCAGTCGGTGAGTCTTATTTTTTTCGAATAAAAGCTCCTCACAAACACAAACACTCCTCTCTCACTCAAGCCTCGCAGACACTCCTCTCTCACTCAAACCCTATTTTCACTCAAACCCCCAAACACACCTCTCTCTCTCTCTCTCTCTCTCCACCGGTCCTTGACCCTCACTCGTCGCACCTTCTCGCTGCTGCTCTCCTCTCCTCTTCTCTGCTGCTGCTCTCCTCTCTTCTCCTCTTCTCTACTGCTTTCACTCTTCGTTTGGACTCGTTCTCAATCTCACATTCTCACTTACGAATTCGACTCTCAACCTCACAATTACTCAAATTCTTCCTCTATTCCTCAAACTTCGTTACTTCGAATTAAACATCTAATTTGGGTTTAATTTCGGAAATTTGGGGTTTTAGGGTTCATCAATCACAAATTTTTTTGGGGTTTTGTTTGGATTGAAGGGGTTTCGGGGCCTTTTGGGTTCGAATTTGATTTTGTTCTGCTGTGTTTTGCTCGTTCTTGGATTTTGGGGCTTGTTTTTATTCGAATCTCGTTGTGGTTTATTGTAACAGGTAGAGTTGGCAGTGGATCCTGGACCGCCCCGGATCCGCGATCCGTATCCGTTTTTACGGATATGGATCCTAAATTTTTGGACCCGACGGATCCGGGTCGGATACGGATCCTGTCCAGAAAAACGGATACGGATCCGATCATATAAACGGATCCGGATCCGTTTACCGTTTTTTTAAATACTAAATATATTTCTTATTTATAAATATATATATTATATATATATTTAATATTTTTAAGTTAAAAATAACACAATACAATTAACCTTACTTACTTAGTACCTTAGTAACTACTAGACACAATACAAATAACACAATATACCAGTAACACAAATACATTTGCATTTTTCACTCTCAAATTCAAAACATTTCAAAAACCCTAACTCTCACTATCTCACTGTTCACTCCCCTCCTCCCTAATTCAGAACAATATTTGGAAGGTTTGAATTTATTAAATATTGTTTTGGCAAATTCAAATAGGTAAATTTTGCATAATTCATAGGATCCGTTTTGGATCCGTTTAAGATCGTATCCGTAAGATCCGTCGGATATGGATATGGATCTAACAAAAATATCCGACGGAGACGATCGGATCTGGATCCTTCCCTCAAAACGGATCTGATCTGGATCCAGTAGGATCCGTCAGATCCGATCCGTTGCCATCACTAGTAACGAGTAATTATTCCGGTTTTTTTGTTACAATTGTTCGAATTTTTTTCATTTCTTGGTTAGATTTATGTTGTATTCAATTGCAGATTTATGATTTATTGATGTGTTGAGTTTTAAAGATTGAAGGGTTTTTTTTTCCAAAAAATGCTATATTTGCTTGCTTTCGTTTTAGGGTTTATTGTTATTTAAAATTGAATCGAAAAACGGCTTCAATTCATTATTGAAAATCAAATTTGGAAGTTTCTGTTGTAATAATTGTTTTATTCATTCGTTAATGAGTAATACGATCGTAAAAAGTAATAATTGTAGTTTGATTGATCCATTGCTTTTGATTGAGTTATTGTAAACAAATCGAATTTATTTTCAGTTGATTCAAAATTACTGAGAGAAAATTGCTTCAATGGAGGATGATGATTTCAGCGATGTTCCAACTGAGCCGAAAAAGGGAATCGAAGATCCCTAAGAAGATTAAAGGAAGTTTCTCAAGCAGAGTAAGCTATAATTTCCCCCTTTTGAAGCTCATTTTATTCGTGATTAATTAGTTGAAATAAGGGTTTTGATTGATGAAATTGGGGTTTTACTTTAAAGTTATAGTTGTTTAGTCTTAAGATGCCCTAACAAATGCTAGGAATTACTTGGGCAGTGAGCTCTATTATACTCTGGAAAATTCTGGTCTTGTTGTATGCACTTCTTGCCTGCTCTAGTGCTTTGTATATTATGGTTATTAGATCGAAGAGGGCGAGCTTCATTGCTGAAGCCCCTATTAGTTCTCATTGCTAATATGCTTGAATATTATGAGGTTTCAACAGATGGATTTATATTACCTTCGATCAGCACCTGCAATTATAAAATTTCAGATACAAAGATACACTACACTGAATTGCAAGTGTTCTTACCGCAAACAATTTTTACCAATGAAATGTCAGGGAAATTTCCAAGCACATACTGAAATCTACAGTTATGAAACTGTTAGAGGTGATCCAATCCTTATCTCTGTTAAACTGATTTTCATCTTCTTCAGGATCTTGTGTGTCATCTGAAAAAATCCAATTCTCAGTAAGTAAATGTAACATGGACGCATTGTACATTGTGAGCCTGTAAAGGACAGAACATTACCACTGCCTTGAGAAACCATAGTCTTGTTGACAAGGTTGCGCCTCTAAGAAACAATATCATAAATAGAAAAAATCATTAAACTAAACATGTAACATAGGAGCACGCCAAAAGATTGTTACAGTCTTATTATAACAAGATAAAAGATGGATACTGAAAGAGAAGAAGTTGGGTCACTACCCATTGTTGACAATATGCTCATTTTCTTGTGAGGAGTTACCTGCATTAGGTTCAGAGCCTATAATAATGAGATAACGATATCCTACAGATAAATCAACCACACTGTAATGCAGATAAGTTACAGACCTCACTGCCAGTATCTGAAGTATCATCACTTTGAGCAGAACTAGCTCCTAAACTAACACTGTCATCCTTGTTTAATTCATTGTCATCTTGACAAGGATCCAGCACACTCTTGACCTGAAAAATTGGAGCTTCAGTATGAAGGAAGCGAGAACATAACCTTCTGAGTTCTGATCTAAGATCTAACCATATCACAATTCACATCTAACCTAGAGCAAAACAAAAATGCTTGCTGTTAACATTTCCAACTTCCATTTTCAGGGATTTCTGTTCCACAGGTTACGGCATCCTCATCTGTGCAGCCTCTGAAGAATGGTGGCTCAATATCCCCTGGCTGTATTTCAGTTGACATTAATTTAAGATACAAACCCCAAATAACTTAAGAAGTATAGCTTGAGTAGAGGTCTCTTAAGCAGGGGAAAATCAAAGATGAATATATGTACATCAAAAGTTCAAAACAGTTAGTAACCACTGTAAAAGTAGTATCATCAAACATACTCATCTATTTGAACGTGTGATTACTGATGACTTTCCTATGAATTTTAAAAGAACGCAGAGTCATTCTCAGTTTGCCAGATAATAATGATACATGGCCATATGGCTCCAATTGTCACTTATGGATGTGTTTAGTTTTTTGAAATATGCACCTTATACACACATGACTCATTCATATATTTATGAGCAAGAAATTTTACTTTTTTTCAGAATTAACTGCTTGAAATTGCAAGACCTTGTAAGTCGTAACCAATACTCTATTATAGCAAAATGACAGCAATGCCACAATTCGCAGTTTAGTGTTAAATGTAGTCAGCAAAGGCATACGTCACACATTCAAAAGTAGAGAAGCTTCATCAATATTGTGCGCTGAAATTTGAAAGAGTTTTGTCAAAATAAAGCATATAGCTCATGAAAGACAAAATTTAAAAGATATCATAGTATCCATAGTTAATTTCCGAATATGTTTACCTCTTCAGGCATTTTGTCAAGAGTTCTCATGAGTTGAACAAGAGTACGAATCATAATATACAAAGCACTAGAGCAGGCAAGAAGTAATGAAGCACAAGAGGGCGAGCTTCATTGCTTTTCTTTCAGTCTCCACAGGAATGGAGTTTTTATGCATTCTCTTGTATGCCTATTACTTCCCTAAGTGCAATTGTTAAGTACTTTCGCGCCAAGGCAGCTCAGAAGGATCGAAAACTGTTACAGCTAGCTTGCTGCTGCTGGTATCAACCAGGCAAGCTACACTAATTTGTAGTAACAGAGTAATACCCTTAAGCTTTACTTGAATTGATTAAGTTTACTAACGAATTGATGCCACGTTGAATTTGCAGGTTGAAACTAGTGAGACAGCTGAAAATCATTTGACGCTCAAACAATTGATACAACATAATTGGGATTATTTTCTTTGATCTATACCTAATTTATGTATTGACATTGTCCATAATCCCGGATTTTTATATGAAGATACGAATAATCACACATTAGCCTTGGTAAGTCTCCTAAGTTTTCTAATTATCTGTAATCACAAGTCAGCATGAGAATGTAGAGTTAATTAAACAGTGATTTGCTTTTTGCAGGTATCCTGTGGTGTTGATTCCCATGTATAATTTATTAGACCTGATCGGAAGATAACACTCCCTTATAAATTCTTGAAACTGGAGTCTCGAAGGGCTAATGATGGTGGTCCTAGCTCGTGTCCTCTTTAATCGACATTTTACTTCACTGCAAAGTATGCAGATGAAGGATGGAAAGATCTTGGTCGTTCATTATTGGGACTTACTAATGGCCATTTCACTGTATGGTGTAATGACTGTTGCACCTAAGGGATATAAGGTATTAGATGATATTCAGTGTCATCTAATACTGTTTTCATAGTTTTGTTTGACTAAAATTATCTGAGTTTTGCACTTGACGGAGTTTATTAACACTTTTAGGGACGGAGCAAAAGCGTTAGGGAATTTACTGGTCCTATTCATCTCTAGGTGGCATATTTTCTGGTGTTTGCCTCGATTGGTTGTGGCTCATAGACAAGGGAAATTCTGATGGGTTGTATCTTCATTTGTCTTCATGTTAGTTGTATATGGTCTTAAATCTTTGGCTATTACTCCCTCTCTCTTGTGCTTCTTGTCGCTTGTTTGATATGCATAAGAACCAATGACGAGAGAAGAGTATACAGAAAATTATTAACAGAAAAAACCATTGTTGTAAAGACATCAAAGGAGTCAGTGAAAAACTTGGTCTGTGTATTTTGAAGGAACATGTCCTTGAACTATCTCTATGTTGTTGTTGCGGAAACTTGACTCATGTAACTGAATGTTAAGACCTCTATTTAGAGCCGTGCTTCTAAGTTAACGTTCACTTTCAACAAAAAAAAAATTAAAGAAGGATTGTTAGAGCCCTTGAATTAGATCCTCGCAAGGATTCCGTGATTTTGTCGATGTTTGCTTAAACACCTGGAGATCTTTTGAAACCCACTAGACCAGAATAATACTCAGTTGCAGAAAACCTGAATTTATCATTAGGGCTTAATACAAGCATAAACTCATATAGCTTGCTATTCCGATTGATTCATACATGTTAAAGTCGGATACAACCGAAAGATGAAACTTCTTTTTTTTAACAGGATAGGATGAACATGGTCTCAACTACTCTAGATTAATCTTTGCTGCAACTTTCTCATACAATGTTCCTACTCTACATTTGAGTTTGCTTACATTTGTATATTGGCTCTATTTGAGTCGTTTTGTAGGCGGTTGGAGCAGTTTGTATATGTTTGCCATAGACCGACAAGGCACGTGCTGGCGGAATTCAGTATGGAGAAGGATGCATCATCTGTCTTTATATTGCAAGGACAAACATGAAGCAACTATAGATTCAACAATACTTACTGCAAAGTTGTAGACTGGCCAATCGATAGATTCTTCTTTTTAACTATGGCTATATTTCTGTACATATATTTGAAGATTTGATTCTGTGGGAATGATTCTGATGAATATATTAATCTAGATTATATTATTAATAGTTTTATATTATATTTTATTAATTAATTTCTTTTCTAATTCATTATATATATTTGAAAGAAAAAAAAACAAATTTAAAATAAAAATAATAATCTGGACAGAATACCGACCGAAATATCGGTCGTAATGGGAAATTTTTAGTGTAAAAATAAACTGGAGTAATTACCGACGGATCCTTTCGGTCGGTAATGAAGAAGTTTAAATTAAAAAAAATAATATGGTGTGATTACCGACCGACAAGGTCGGTCGGTAATACATCCCGACCTTCGGTCGGTAACATTCATTGTCCCTCCATTTTTGGAGGGAATAATTGGGTTACCGACCGATTTTCGATCGGTATACCGACCGATTTGAAATCGGTCGGTATCCGACCGAAAAATCGGTCGGTAACCCAATTTTTCCCTCAAAAAATGGTCGGTATGTTATTGGTCGTAATCGTCGGTAATTTTGGATTACCGACCACGCGAAATTCCGACACCTGTTTACCGACCGATTTTTCGGTCGTAACCCTGTTACCGACGATTTCGGTCGGTAAGCGTGGTCGCCGAAGCCAATTTTCTTGTTGTGTTTAAGACCGCCTTAAATTCTCGCTACCTGCTCTTGCACGTTCAGACTATACAGGTAATGGCTGGTGAGAAGGGTTAAAATTCGAGTATTATTCATAGTAGTTAAGTGTGGTATGAACAATTGGCAAGCATCTCGAATGAGGTCAATACTCGCTTGTCTTCATTGGGAATCTTGAGAGTTAAAATTAACTCTGTGTCATCGACTCGGATCCTCATGTGTGAATTCCATCTCCAAACGGTGCATCTGGGGGTCTACCCCCCATAGTAGGGTTGTCCATCTGGTCCCAAGCATACAATTCTCTCCGGTGGTATGTTCATCATCTGGTGGTAGATGAGTCGTTATTTGACATATTTTAGGTGTATTTTAGTGCTTATTTCCAGGTCGTCTTTTTGAAGCATTATAGTGTTTTTTGCATGTTTTTAACTTATTTTGGCACACTAGTGTTTCACGGGTATTTGGTTTATTTTGTATATTTTAGGCTATTTGGAGCACTTTGGAAGCATTTTATGCTTAGGTCTGAATTCAAACGTTCATATTCTTTTTATCTAGTGATTGTACTAAGGTATTTCCAATTGGAGGTGAAAGTAGTCTCGAGAGCTTCGAAACGAGTGGTCATAAGACAATTCCGATACAGACGAAAAAGTTATGCCACTTTGAATCGGCAGGCTGCCAGCCCGACCCGCGCCCGCGCCCGATCCGATTTGTGCGATTCTGCTCTGTTTGGGCTGATATTTTTGGGCAGCAAAAGACACATTCATTCACTCATTCATTCTCAAGTTTAAGTTCAATTAGTCTTTCCTCTACTTAGGGTATAGTTGAACTTCAATTTACCTCTCAATTTCTTGTAATTTCTAGTTTAATTCTCAGTTTTAGCTTTGCAAAATGATTTCTACATTGTTGTTTCATGCATGAAGCTTCAAGTAACTTTCTCTCTCCTCTAGTTCTTTTGTTCTTCCTTTGTAGTGAATTGTTGGTACTTATTATGCTATTATTAGTTGATATTGGCTTTAAATTGTTGATTGTTGTTGATGTATCTTTGAATTTACGTATTAGGAACTTTAAATTGTTGTTTATGGAATTATTTATGGATTGTGAGTATTAATTTCTAGGGTTTGTGAAACCCTCAATTTGCCATGGATTGCTAATTATTTGTGGGATTTGATTCTTGTTGATGTTAATTAGCCTTGTTTAAGGGATTTTCATGCTAGTCCTTGTGATTGATCACACAAGTTCTTATTTATTAGTCTCCTTAATGAAGGATTGAAAGATGAAGTTAGGTTGTAGGCTCCCTTAAACTTGCTTGACTAAAAGGCCATGAGAATAGGAATTTCTAGTCAAGGAACATTGTTGTCACCATGATTTGGTTTTCATGCTGTGGTTGTGAATTTTAACCATGAAAATAGGTTGTAATCCATGAATTAGGCAATCCTTCTAGCTCGAGAGAGTAGTTAGGTGTCTTAGGTGACGTTCCATAGTTTAACCCCAACATTGAATCAATTTCCCCTTGTTTGTTGCAATTCATTGATGAATTTGAGTGGTGTAACCATTGCCCTAATCCTTTTTATCAAAGTTCCTCGTTTAAACTCAAGTCTAGTTGTAACTTCTGTTTAGTGACAAACAAACCTCAAAGTATTAGTTTGACTTAACTTATTTAAACAATGACTTCGGTGGTCTGATTCAACGCCTCTCATGGGTTCGACCCTTTCTTGCCCTTACTACTAGTTAGTGAGACCGAGTTAGGTTTTATTATTTGATAGGTTGGTGACGCGCTATCAGTGGTTYGGATCACTCTGGTCATGGTCATGGGGTGAAGGAATGATGGTTTGGTCTTTGTTTTGGTGCTCTGTGTGAGAAGAATTAGGAGAAGTAAAATTTTTTGGTGATTTAGTACTCTGGTCAGTAGTGTTGTCTGTGTTTAGGCTTTTTCAGTCCCACAYGAGTAATTGTTGTGGCATCGAATGGCTTCTTAGGGTTTACATTGCTGACTTTCTTTGCACTCCATTTTTTGGAATTTCCTGTATTTTTGGATAGATTCGGTTTAGTCAGAGTATTCCCTAAATTAAAGGGATTCGGGTGCAATATCTTTAGGAGAGGATGAGAATTATCTTCCAAGTCAATTGTTTCCACATGTGAGGATTCTAATTCAGTAGTAGTAGGAAATTTAGGGGTAGTTTTAGGAAGTTGCACATTCTCCGTAAATCCTTCCCCAAAATTATCTTCCTTGTGATTTTCCAATATTTTAAATCTCGATCCTCCCGCGTTTTTAGTATTAGTCGTTGAGGTGTTTTGACCACCAGCAAGTTGGTCCAAAACGGTGGTGTTGTGGCCAGTTTTGGGAGTTCTCCTTCTTGGGTTGGGTTTCTTCACATGCATCCAATCTCCAAAGTTTTTTGCAATGTCACAAGTGATTGATATGGTGGAATAGTTTGTTCTGGTTGAGCCTCTACTTCCATCTCCATCTCCTGGTTACACTTTTCTTTGTTTTGGGCACAAACACATGCGACATCTTTGTACCCAATTTTTCCACATTGAAAGCATATCATTTTTAGGCCTTCATATTGGATTTTCCATATTTTTCCTCGAAGCCAGAACTTTGCAAGTAGTGGTTTTGTGAGGTCAATCTCAACACTTAATCTCGTAAATTGTCCCCTTTTAGCCCTTGCAGTTGTTTTATCTACGCGTAAAACTTTGCCAATCTTGTTCCCAATCTTTTGTAAAAATTCTTCATTGAAATATTCCACAGCCAMGTTGGGGATTSTAACCCAAGCTGTGAGATATCTAATTGGTGCATCATKAGGAATAAAATTTGGCACCCATTTCCRGATCGTGAGATAGCTATCTCCAAGCATCCAGGGCCCTTGAGTCATTACGTGATTATAGTCATCCACTGATGAAAATCTCGCAAAAAAAGRAGTCGCATCCAATATCTGTAAGCATAAGTTCTCCTTTGAGTTGCCATCTACTCTTTAATCTTTTCATCAGAGACATTTATCCAATTTTTYTATCGAACATTTTAATAATCAGGGAATTTTTCCAAGGCCGWRGAAGTCTTTTCTTTTCCTCTTTGGTTAGAAGAATGGTAGGGCAGTTCTCGGTGACAGGAGCATTATCAGGTATCTCATCATCATCCGAGAGTGCATCATCATCATGATCCTGTGATGTAAGATGCTGTCCAGAAGAAACTAGGTCTCTAAAGGAGATGGTTGGTTGGATCATATTTTTTGGGTATGTATTTTGATTCACTGTGTTTGGTTGAGGACTCTTTAAACCAGGTTGTTCTTCATGATTGAAAATGTAATTTGTTATTTTTCGTTTTGATTTTTTAGTGGATCTATCGAGTTGGTCGGTTTCTTCAATGGAGGGAAGAGAGGAGAGGGATGCAAAGAAGAAGACTCATTTTTTCCAAAAGAGTGACATTCCATTTGATACATATTTTTAACAATTAGTTGGTACTAGTATTAATAGTAATAACCAAATGATAAAGATAATAGCTTAGAAGTAGGTGCGTAGTCATAGCCCACTAAACAATGGATATAAAATAGTAGTTGCTAGTAATGGTCAAGCATCATTGTAAAAAGGTGAGGAAGCAGCCAAAGTATGCTACAATGGAATAAGCTTATAGTAGTATCTATTGCTACGAACTGATCAGAGGAAAGCGACAGATTGTAATCACGAGGAGAAAGCGGCAACCGCAGCAGCCCAGTTGTCGCCGGTAGCAGTGCAGGCCATGACTGAGCGAAGTCCGAGAGAGTGGGAGGCGACACAACAGCCCACTATAGTGGTGTGGCGCGGCGGAGCAGAGTTGAAGTAACAAGTAGAGAAAGATGGAAATGAAGGAAAGAGGAGTTTGTGATTTGTTTACTGAGATGGGGTGAAATTGCTATAAAATTTTCACTATTTATAGGCAAAGTGAACTGCAATTTCTGATTGAAGCTTAATCTTTGATGAACGACAATGGTAAGGCACAAAATGCTAGTCAAACTATTATGAATTAATGTTAAGCTACTTAATTGTAGGAATGGAGAAGGATAGTCAGTGTTAAGCTGAATTATAGGAATGGAGAAGGATAGTTAGTGTTAAGCTTATTGTAGGGATGAAGAAGGATGATGACACACTAGCTTAGATAGGTGGATAGGCTTTAGTTAAAAGACTTAAAAGAAAAAAATAGGGAATACAGTTAATTGGGGTAGTAGTACAAAGATGTTTTCTTTTTTGCTGGTTACTAAATATATTATTAGTTTGTGGTTTGACTTAGTCAATACACCAAATAAATTTTATTATTCCTAATAATAAATTAGTTTATTTAGAAAAGTTGATTGTTGAAAAAAAATATTTAAGATATGTTTAGTGCTAATTAGCGATAAATAGCTAGTTAAGATACGGGGTATTACACTTTGTCCATTGCCAAAATTGCTTGAACCACCTCCCTCTCCCCTGCAGGTCTGGTGTTCCTTCTGTCATTTCCTTCTCTCTTTGGAAACCCAACAACCCACCAGCAATCTTTGGCCAAGTGGTTGGTTTTACCACAGTGCACACAATGTTCCTTGTAAGTTTCAAGAGGTCCTCTAATGAGTCAAGTTGCTTGGATATTTTCTTGTTGCAGAACCACCAATGTTGTTGTGCAAGGTTGCTTCCTTGCTCATCATGGCTAGGATTCCTCAGTATTCCACTCTGGTTTGAATACTTCCTCTGTGATTCTCTTGCTGGATTTGAGCACAAGCCACTTCAACAGAAGGTAATAAAGGTGTCTGCATCAGAATCTGGCTTCTTTGAGCTTGTAATCCTCATCCAATCCCATAAAAATTGGAAAGAGATGTGCTCTTCTTTCAACTGTAACATGAATTCTATGTATGGTCTAGAGTCATTTGAGAGGATGGGAGGATCTCATTCAACATATCAACTCTTCCAGAGAGTGTACAATTTGGTGTAGTATTCACTAACACTCACACCATTCTCTTATATATCATACAGTCTTTTTTCAAGCTGTACTTAAGAACTCCATTTGAGATTGAAATCTCTTTTTCAGATGCACCCAACATCCTTGGCTGAGTTGCAGTACATAATAGACTTCCTATGGTGTCATTCACATTGTGATGAATCCATGAGAGTACAATGCTGTTGCAAGTCTCCCACATTCTTTCTCTTTCATCAGTTGAGTCTTCTTAACCAACCTTGTCACAAACCCCAGCTTCCTCTATCTTCCAGAGCAAGTTCCATGGATCTTTTCCAAGTTCTATAATTGAGATACCCATCAGTTTTTCAGATAAGACCAACTGCATTTCACTTGGATGAATGAACAGAGGATAGTGACATCAAATTTTCTTCTCCTTGCCAGAACCACTTCCTGTTTCTGTTGCTGCCATTGTGGCTTAGCTTTGAATGTTATATGCGTGCTTGTTTGAGCAGATTGGTGTGTTTGAGCAGATTCAATAACCTGGCTCTGATACCATGAAGAGTAATCACTCTCAAATGTGCAAATCAGCTATGGCTGCGTGCAATGTTGCTATTTTGCTCAAAGATTGTTTTTTATGTATGTGTTATGAGTCTAAAACGGTTTATAAGTTAACATAATACAAGTGACACTCAACCCTAGATAGCTGTCAAGCAGTCACATCTTGATCATGTGACACAAACCTAGGACAGCCCACCAAAAGCTCTAGGGACTACTAACTGAATAAGGCAAAAAGCTACGTACTCCTACTGGACCAAACTACATAATTACAGTACACAGTATATACAATCGCAATGGATTAAACGAAGGCCCAGCCTGTTTAATATATATTCCTTCTACAAATCAAAATCAATATCGACCATTGATTAATAGGCTTTGTTGGGCTTAGTTACATCTATTCAATGGGTAATCCACCCACTACTAATACATCTAATAAAATATTATTATTAAGTAAGGTGAGGGCTCCGCCATTATTACTTATTACACTAATAATTACTGGTGGGTAGTTTTTCCGACTTTGTTTGGTAACCCATACTTCCCATGGGAAATTCATGGGAATTTCAAATTCCCATCAATTGTAGGAATCGAACAATAAAAATTCATGAGAATTTAAACTTTTCATTGTTACAACCGAATAACTTTCGAAAAAATTCCATGAATTCTACGATAGAGAGATATTAACACAAGATATTTAGCTCAAATATAGAATTTAAAATGAAATCATTGAATCCAAACATACCATTAAGGAATTGACTTCCCATGAATTATAACTTTTCGTGGGAATTTGTTTTTCGTGTCAACCAAACGAGGCCTTGTATGGTCAAAATTTAACTCTGTCAGTAAAATTTTGTTAAAACTCTAGAGGAATTAAACCGAGGTACCGAATACAAGTGTTCTAAGAGTGAAAAGACAACTCTATCCTTTTATTAGTTGTTCGCTTTCTAAAAGTGGTGAGGAAGTAAAAAATTTATATGTCTAAACACGTATCGCGTGTACATAAAAACTAGTTATGCTAAAAGAATATGTGATAAAAAAATTAATATATTGACATTAATTTTTGAGCATAAACATCGTATGATGCCTACACTATTGTATGCAAAATTACTTTATTGTCCCTTTCAGCCTTTCTATTAAGTTAAAAAGATCAAATAACCTAATATTGGGACATTTCATCTCATGTCAAGTGTGACGTGTATTATACCCCATGAACATTGAAAGATCGTAAATATATTTTCATTCGAAAATTAATATTGTAACAATTTGATTATTAATTTTGCAATCTTCACTATAATAAAAGTATAATTTCATGCATAATGTGTATTATGCACCCATGAGTAAAATCTACTAAGGTCTCGTTCCTCGTCAGCTTAATTCAAGAAGTTTCAGTAAAAATAAGTTTAATTCAGTAAAAATAAGTTTAGTTCAGTAGTAGAGGCGATCATGAGTGGCTCGCCCGC
>SNQN01001764.1:12658-38028 GCA_008642245.1 Bassia scoparia | reverse complement strand
AGTCATATGAACTTATCAATAATTAACAGTTAAATAATAAAATATGGATGAGCAATAAAACTCTGGATTGGTGCACGTCTGGAGTATTGACAATAAGAGGTTGGGGTTGCGATTTTATTCGCTTCCTTCTGAGGGTCCTTTGATCAACGCGTCCCTCTTCAGGTTTTTCTTACTATTACTTTCATTCTAGATATTTTAATATCTAATAGGGGTTAGTCGAYATCTCACTAGCTTCGGTGACGGAGTCGCGCCCGTTCACCATTTTGATGACACTTGGTGTCTGGTTGATGTTCCTAAACTGTGAACATGGGTTGAAGACAACCTTGTCTGTTGCTCAAATCATAACAAATTTAATAAAATGTATTGAGTCATATATTATTGGAGTCGAGTAAGTCATTTTGCAGGTACAATCTAGTTAACAAAAGCAGTTGAAGTTTTGGGGATTATGTTGTATTGAGTCATATATGTAATATGTAATTGATGGTTTTGGTCTGAGTTTGGGATCAGTTGTATATGTATAATGTTGTTAAGTGGTTATGAACACCACAATTGGGTTTCTTTTGTTTTTAAATAGGTGTCGTAACTCGGTATGTCCAGTTTTTAGGGGAGATGTTGTCCGTTTGTTTTCTCGTCTTCATATGTTGTATGTACTCAGCTTTGTTGATTGCGTGTTTTTGTGTTTTGTATGTTGTCCACATTTTCTTCCCTTGGTGGACCTGTGATGATCCTTATTTCACTTGAAAATTATGGGGAGCAAACTTTTTACAGGATTTGTAATCAGGTGACTAGCCTTGGATGGTTGGGATGAGTGAGAGCCGATCGTACTTAAATAATTTGTTCAGGCATCGTGAACCTTACAGAACGATTTTATATTTCGAGTTTATTATGTTTGAAAAGGAATTATACCGTTATTTGCGAATAAGGGCCTTGATGGTTCCAACTTGTCAAATGAATTTTTATATTTCAGATTTTTAACACTTTGGTTTGAACTATTTCCTATCTTTGGTTTCCGRTACAAAATATTATTTTAGCCTAAACGTTTTAACACGTGGCAGTGGCATGCCAATAGTTCTCCTTATTTTCGGCTTAATATTTCACAGATAAAGTGGAGAATTATTGGGGTGTTACATTAAATTGCTTCGATATAATAACTCAAACTCAACCAACTATTGACAAAGAAAATGATTCCTTGAAGACTCCTAAATTGATCAAGTTAAGCAAAGCGCAAAACCCTAACCCTAACTACCGAATAACCCTTTTCAAAGCAAAAAGAATTATCACAATAGAAGCATTAAAATCGGAGTAACAATAGTAAAGAACTCACTCTAACAAGCTTCAAGTAAGTACAATCAAATCTTGTTATACAAAGCTTAAACAATTAACAAGCTTAATTGAGTAAAGTTATTGCTACTTCAAGGTTTAAGCAATATAATCAAATGAAGCTTAAACTCTAGCAATGAAATTCAACAATCACAAAACAAGTAATAATCCAAATCAATAATTGTGTGAACAAACTATTCAACAAAGATACAAATGTAATGATTGATAAGTGAAGTTGAAAGTAAAAGAATTCTTACATAGAGTTTGGAGCAAGAATCAACAAACAAGAACTAATTTAAGGCTTCTACACCTAGAGATAGAACATCATCTCATTGTTTCCATAATAATATATAATGGAAAATGATATCGCATCTCTGGTGTGCATATGAAGCATCAAATGTTGTTATAAATGGTAAGGTATTTATAGATTTATTAAATTGCAAGATTTGATGTAATAGAATGTTACTTTTTTGAAAAATTCTTTTTTGCTTCTTATGTGGCAGCCGGCTAAGAAGGCTGTTATCTATCATACCCTCAATTTATATAATAAAATTAATAATAATGATATCAATATGTAATAATAATATAATAATAATAATAATATAAATAAGAAAAGAAAAGATAGAAGAGAAGAAAAAGAAGAAGAAGAAAGAAGAAGAAGAAGATAGAAGAGAAGGAAGAAAGAGAAGAAAGAAGAGAGAAAAAGAAGAAAAGAAAAGGAAGAAGAGAGAGAGAAGAAGAGAAGAAGAAGAAGAAGAAGAAGAAGAAGAAGAAGAAGATGCAAGAAAGTAAGAAAAGATAGAGAAGAGACAGAAAGTAAGAGAAAGAAGAAGAAGAGAGAAGAAGAAGAAGAAGAAGAGACAAGAAGAAGAAGAAGAAGAAGAAGAGAATGAAGAAGAAAAAGAAGAAGAAGAAGAAGAAGAAGAAGAAGAAGAAGAAGAAGAAGAAAGAAGAAAGAAGAAGAAAAAAGAAGAAGAGAAGAAGAAGAAGAAGAAGAAGAAGAGAAGAAGAAGAAGAAGAAGAAGAATTATAATAATAATAATGATAATAATAATAATAATATAATTTGATTACAGAGAAAGAGTTTTTGAGATCT
The DNA here is from genome assembly GCA_008642245.1 of Bassia scoparia. Lineage (NCBI taxonomy): Eukaryota > Viridiplantae > Streptophyta > Magnoliopsida > Caryophyllales > Amaranthaceae > Bassia > Bassia scoparia. Next base: position 35,612 of record SNQN01001764.1, on the reverse strand, counting down.
ATAATTTAACGAGAACTAAAATTAAGAGTAAATTGAACCAATTTGTGGCTTCTTCTCATACATTGACCTAATATAATATCTAAAATAAGAAGCAAAAGCACCGCAGAAATGAGTGTAGCAAGTGGATCCAAGCAATTCAAAGTCGTCAAAAGCAGAGTAAGTTGGCCCAGAAATGCGTGACTCACGCATGTGAGTTGAGCTGAAAACTGACTCAAACTTAAGTCACTGCATTTGTATGCGTGACTCACGCATTTCAGGTAGAGCCAATGCGTACTCAGGATTTTTACCGCGAGTCAGGGGTTTTGTTCCACTTCAAACTTGCTTCAAGCTTCCTTCAAAGCTTCAAACTCGCTCCAAGAACCGTTTGCTATTCTCATCAAACATAAGAACTTCACCCGAACCTTGGAAACCGTACCAACGACAAATAAAAAAAACTAAGTTCTAAAAGGCATAAAATTATATAGCATACAACTTACATTTTAAGTTAACTTTCGTTAAATCAAATAACAAAGTCAAATACATAAACTCAATTACGAAAAAGAATAACAAAGAACTAAGAAACTCATACAAATCGGACACTCATAAACCAGTAAAATTACCCCAAGTAAACCCCGAACTTCGAAATACACAAACCACAAAATCTCCAATTTTCATCCAATTAAACCCTTATTTCCGACCCCGTAAATCTGCCCAAATCCAAATTTTTTGGTTAAAATGCAAATTTGAGGCAAAACCTGAGGCAGCATGAAACACACAGGGGTATATGGGTAAATGGCCAACGTCAGGGATATATATTTGGGGAAATATCTCTTAATATAAGGGGGAGACATGGTGGTAGCTGTTCACTAGACTTTAAATCAATCAATTAAAAAAGGAAAGTTAATTAATAGCAAAAAAATCCAATAAACATACCAATTAATATTACTTAATTAAATTTTTCCCATAAATTTGTTACCGTCTGTAAATCAATAATTCAATAATAATAGACTAATAGTAATAAACAACACAAATATAGTAGATATTACAAAATTAGAGTATTATCACGTATACCCATACTTTTGATTTTTTCCAAAATATATATGAGTTTTCTGACACCTCTAATTACATATGCCTCTATAACTTTTTTTTAAAAAGCCAAAATTAGAATTTTAAAGGAAAAACACAACGAGGTCTAATTAAGTTATTTTTTCTTTTATCTCCCTCTTCTCAAACATAATTAACTCAACAAGCTCAAAAAAAAAAAAAATACAATACGCTCAATTAAAAACACTTCAAACACAATATTAATCCAAGAAAACAACCTCACTTAATTACTTTAAAAAGAAATACTGTATTTCTTAAAACTGTTCATTTTCACTCTAAACTCTCAACTTTGGCTTCTAATAAAAAGTTCAAGGGTTTTTTGGGAGGTGTCAAAAAATCATGTGTATTTTGAAAAATAGTCAAAAGTAACAGTGATATTTATGAAATTCCTCAAATAATAAGTATTTTTTATTCAAAATTTAATTGTAAAAAAATACACTAAGAACCAAAAGTAGAAAAAATAATACCGTATAGAAATTCTAATTATCGGCATCGTTTGCATATAAGGTTGGTTTCCATTCGAACGAAATGTATACGAAATACTCTCGTACATAAGGCTATCTAATCCAATCTATAACTAACTACTAAAACTAAACATTTGTTGGTGTATCTACTGTCACATGTACATTCTCATAAAAAAAATTCCCTCAAAACTAATATTGAATCATTTATCTTTCTTTATTAAACAACATTTGTTTATCAACCTAACATCTAATTAAATAAGTAATGCTTCCTTCAGGATTTAATGAGATTATTAATGATTTGATTTAAATTCTTAAATAATAAATGCTTTCATCAAAATTTAATGAGATTATTTTTAAAAATAATTAGATAAAGATTATGAGTATTTGCTTTTTGAGAAAATAAAAAAATATATAATCTGTTTTCTTTATCAAAAATAAAAACAAAATAAATGTTTAACGCACGGTCGACACAGAGTTAAGAGAGAATTAGTGATTAGTAAAAATTTATTCATCACTATATGTATTATTTATTTTTTCTTTTTTTCATATGTAATTTTTTAATTCTATCCCACAATCCTTTCTAAATATTTTACTATGTTGTCATCAAATTTTTTTGATTTTTGTATTCCTACATTTTCATTCAATCTTGTGGAAAGATTTTTGTACTATATACTATATATATATATATATATATATATATAATTATATAATATATATATATATATATATATATATATAGTATATTAATACGTAGGCCAGGAAATTTTATTAATGTGCACGTCAATTTATATTTAATAATATCAAAAATTATTGATTATTCTATGTTTGACGGTCCAATAATTAATTAATTTGGGTTGATAATATATTAACTCATTTAGTATTTTAATTAATATCATCTTATTTAATTGTAAAACCCTCAAATGGTCAAGCTAATACTAATATATCATTATGCAAAGCCAAGGCAAAAGAAAGTCGAAAGCCTAAGAGGGTGTCCACTCTATAAATAGAGTGCTCAACACCTCATTTAGGAGGGAAGAAAAATCATTCCTTCGAACACAGGAAAGAAGCCAAATCAGAGCTCAAAAGCTCACAAATTCCTCACAATCTTCACTACAATAGTCAACAAGCCCTAACAAATTGTGCCGACTGATCAGAGAGACTCAACACATTCGAGTGAGGCCTTACGTTTTGTCACCCCTTATTCGAATCCCTCCAACACATCGAGTGAGCATTACGTTTTGTTAGCCTTTATTCAAATACATCCAAACAACGTTTGAGTCTAGGTTGTGTTTGCTTTACACTCGACTCATGCACTTGACACTGCGTGTCATGGCTTAGCAGCGCAACGCAACGGAACGGAATCAGAGACTTATTTTATTTTCATATAACTTGTAATAGAGATTGTACTCATAATATTCAAATCAATAAAAATTCATATTTTGTTAACATTTATTTTGACTTTGTCTCGTGACCTGTTTAGTTAAATTTTGTTTACATTTTTGGCACGCTCGTGGACAATCCTACTCTCATCTCCTTTTCCACTCAAGCAATCAACACGCGCATCAACGATGACGTCCAAAAGAAATATTCGAGTGCAACGTCGACAATCAAATATCGTATCCTTCGAAACAAGTTCCTTTGATGGAGTCATTCAAGAATGGTGAAAGCGAAAGCGAAGATGTGTTCAAGAATCAAGTGCAAGTTCAGACGAAGCAAAGTAAAGGAGTAAAAGGTTCATGGAACTTTCAAATCCTTTCACCATTCACAATCTCAAGTCATGATATCAAACACCGTCAACAACAACTTGGTAAAGGTTGGGTAAAATGACACTACAAAACACTTATAACAAAAAGAATTGAATCGTTACAGATGCTAGGGCTTATTCACCTCCAATTCAGCAGTTGATGGAAAAGGTAATCCAAAGCAGCATGTTGCCACTTTGTTGAATATGCAACAATGCTGGTACCAAGGACAGACTTCTCGTGAAGCATTCGATTGGTACCGGACTTATCTCCTGGATCCATTGACAATTGGACACAAATGGAAAAGGTCTTCTTGAAATCACTTCTACAACACTTCGTACAGTGAGCATGATGAGTGTCGAACAACCCCACCAGTGAAGACGAGTCGGTTGTGGATACATCAATCGATGGATGAGCTTTAAGCCTTCAATGGAAAGATCACTTGTGTGAAAAGGTTTTGCTGTAGAGATGTGCATCCAAGGCATGCATTAGAACTTGGTCTACATCTTACACGGAATAAAGCCAAAAACATTTCAAGACTTGGCAACTCGCGCTCATGAAATGGAGAATGCAATTGCCAATCATGAAGGTCAATCCGTTTAGTCGACTACACCGAGGGAATATCGCGACTTGAACCTGATAAAAAAAAACAAATCAAAACACAACAAAAATCAAGACACTCTTAAGCAAGAGGATAAAAGGCACAACAAAAATAATCAAAGTACTCCTCAGCAAGTGTATAAACGGCATGATCAAAGTCAAAGTACTCCTCAGCAAGAGTATAAACAGCATGATCAAGGTCAAAGTACTCCTCAGCAAGAGTATAAACTGCATGACACAATCAAAGTACTCCTCAGCAAGAGTATAAAACTGCACGACAAAATCAAAGTACTCCTCATCAAGAGTATAAACTGCACGAAAAATTCAAAGTACTCATCAGCAAGAGTATAAACTGCATGACAAAATCAAAGTACTCCTCAGTAAGAGTATAAACTGCATGACAAAATCAAAGTACTCCTCAACAAAKYAAGAGAACYGCATRATGAGAATCAGCGTACTCTTCAACAAGAGTATAAACTGGATGATCAAAATCAAACATCTCCTAAGCAAGAGTCTAAACCGCAATTAAACTCAAACAAATTATACCTTGAACTACGTTTGGCTTGATCCAAATAAGCACATCTCAAATACTTATTTGGTACGTAGACATCTTGAATTACATTTGAGTGCAGCCATGTAAACAAAAAACTCAAACTTGGGGACATTGGAGCATGAAGATCACTTCGTTTCGTCTTCACAAAACTACATTGATGAGCGATGAAACACATTTGTCATCATTTAATTTGTACAAAGCTCGACAGAGAAAGCTCTCAAGCACCGTCATTCACCAAAGTTTGTCGGAGAAAGCTTCTAAGCACCGTCATTCATCAAAGTTTGTTGGAGAAAGCTTCTAAGCACCAACACTCAACCAAAATCACTTCAAGTTTGGAGTGCAAAAAGGCTCAACTGACAATAATCTTTAACGATGGAGAAAGCTTCCAAGCACCTGRTAAGTGCTTATTTTACCTATATTTTACCTCCATATTATATCACTTTTAGTATAATTTATTATATTTATTATGATTATTCTAACCTTTTGGGCTAATATGAATATTTTAGTGATAAATCATTTTTCTTGTGAAAAACAGTCCATTTAATTGTGTTTGATATTTTATCACTTATTAATTATATCTCTTATATTCTATGAATAATGAAAATTTAAAAGGATTTAATTTTATGTGTTATATAGGTTGGACTTGATGATAATCAAAGAGGATAAATAATAGAAGATGATAAAGCAACTCAGCAACAACAACATGCTAAGTCACTCACGTACAACCCATGCATAACAAGTAGAACAGATGCAAAAATCAAGTTCATTATCTATCTTTGCTAGCTGTCAAATATTTGCATCAAAGAATATATATATGAGACATATCATATATATAAGAAAAAAAAAGACACAATATACAGAAGGGGCCGGGGATACACGTAAAAAGCAGGACGAGGAGAAACGGGAGTACGAACGAGTACAAATTGGGAGCGATTCATCTATYCGGGAGTTTAATCTATTCTTTTCCCAACTTGTTTTATTGTTAAACTTTGAATAATTATTATGYCGAGTATTGATTTTTCATTGTTATACAACTGATTTAATTTGAATACCATGTCTTGCTAAACCCCTTTGTTCTAGGTTAGGGATGTAGCCTTTTATTATTTTACCAATGAATTGAATTATTGTTGGATTGATTTAATTATTTCAATTTTTAATCTTGTTATGTTTCTATAATTAATGTGCCAATTGATTATATGTTTAAGGTATTAAATTATTAGTGGAAGTGAAAGTTTAATCTTAGTTCGTGGGATTAACGTAACAAACGTCAAGTAGTATAATTTTAGGAATAGTTATACACTTGAGGTGGTCTTTTACTTGAATTCYTGTTCTTAACGAGTTTATGTCAATTGTTATAATCACGGAAGTARACGTAATGTTGATATAGATATACATATTTTACCTTGGGAAAGGACATTATATACTTTAGGAAATTCGTTGATATAGATATACATATTCTACCTTGGGAAAGGAGATTATATACTTTAGGAAATTCGATCATTGCTATATATTATTTCAACCCTACAATTAATTTATATCCAAGAAATAGACTAATAATTGGTAAAACCCAACCCAAAACCTAGAACTACTTCTCATACTTGTTAGACTTTACTTTTAGCGTTATTAATTAGTTTCATTAATAATTTTTCCACTTGTTTTAATCGTCTAAATAATATTAGAATTTCTAAATTTGGTACTTGATTAGACCTCTTTGTGGATACGATACCTTGCTCACCCTATATTTACAATGATTGACCCGTACACTTGCGGTAGATTTAGGCACGATCAAGTTTTTGGCGCCGTTGCCGGGAGGCAATTAGTCAATATCATATAAAAATATTTAGATATTTCTTTAGACATATATTTTCGTTTTTTATTTATTATTTTAATTTTTCTCATATCCGAGTTACTTCGTGTTTGTTAGTGTCATAGTATCTTTGTTTTTACTTTTTGTTTTAGTTTTGTATTATTATTATTATTATTATTATTATTATTTTAATTTTAATTTTTCATTACTTACGTGTTTGGTTTAGTTTGTGTCATTTATTTTATTTTGTTTTTCAAGTAACCTTAGTCTTTATTTATTACTTTATTTTATTATTAGTTTTGTTATTATTAGTTTATGCCTCGTAATAATAATCGATTTATAAATTTTAATCCAGAAATTGAACGAAAACTCGCCTCTATACGGAAAACTCGTCGTCCGGCCCGGCTCGAGCTCGTGTTCGTGACACGTGCGTGGTGTGGCTTTATTTTTACGACCAGGTTCATTCTTTTATTTTTGGGCAGTTACACATTTAAACCTTATAACCGTTGTTATTTAATTTGCTCCTTGATTCTCGCCCAATGTTAATGCCACAACCGTTACTTTGTCTCTTTAATTTTCAGCCCATTTTGGCTTCCACCCTCATCACACTATAAATTCGGCTTCCCTTGGCCAGTTCAAAGTACACAGAAAAATCCTAAACACATTATTCTTCCTCTCTACTGATCTGAGCAATATTATTGAGCTCCAACTCTCCTTCTCGAGTGCACGAATTGGAGAGTGATGTGCTAATCTTGGGGGGCAAACRCCGTGAGCCGATTGCACCTAGTCGGGACGAAATTTGCTTCTAAGATAGTGGTCTCCATACCACGACGTAGCGATTCCTTCATCTCAAATTTCGTTTATTTCTCTGATTATACAACCCTTATCTCTTACATCACTATATATACATGAATGATAATCAATGATCATCAAAATGATCAAAACATGACATCCAAAAGAAATTAAGGCAAACACATTCGAGTGAGGCCTTACGTTTTGTCAGCTTTTATTCAAATACATCCAAACAACGTTTGAATCTAAGTTGATGTTTTGTCTACACTCGACTCATAAATTCAAATCAATAAAAATTCATATTTTGTTACATTTATTTTGACTTTGTCTCGTGACTCGTAGTTAAAAAAATTTTGTGTTTACAATATATAAACTCGATTAATTTTTTTCTATATAAATCGTGCATTGCACGGGAAGCTAATCTAGTAACATATACTAAAACAATCTCCACTCTTCATATTTATTTATTTATTATTATTTTTGGTGCTATTATAATTTATTATTATATATTTATTATTATTATTATATTTATTATTATTTATTATTATTCATAAAAATTATAAAGAAAACATTAATTAAGGTTAATAATAAATAATAATTATACTTTGGATAAAACTTTAAACATTTATTAATTGATATACATATAAATTTTATTTTTTTATCACAAATAAAACATATTATGAATAATCACATTTTTTTAAAAAAAATAAAATTTGATTTTACTTAAGATATTTTGTATTCTATTTAAAATTCGAGTATTTTCCTCGATATTATCTAGTAGTAACAAAATAAGGTACTCCTAATAAAACGGAAAAAAAATTACTATAAAACATTAATTTAGAGTGATTATTTTACAATTTAGGTCTTTACCTACTCAATTACTCGTGATAACTTGTTCCAAGACTGTAAGTGTAAACCCTATAGTCCTATACAGTGCAACTCTGCAAGTGCAAGAGCGGGAGAAAAAGGCAGAAGCAAAACCTTCGAACACGAACACAATGATCGTCTCAGCGCAATGCCAGACACAATCCCACCGAATCCTCTCTCCTCTCAATCAAATCCGCCGCCGCCACCTCCGCCTTGTCCACCGGTGGCGCCGCCTCTGCACCACCGCCACCGCTTCAAATTTCACGTCCACCGACGAAGCAATCTCGTCGATTTCTCTCGCCATCATCGTCCCCATCTTGCGACACGTACCTCCCCAAACTCGACGCTTTCGACATTCGCTTGGATTCTCTCTTCAATTTCTGTAGAGAGCCGGTGTCGCAACCGTGCTTCCGTGAAATTTGCGGCCGGAGTGTCGAGGAAATCGTGATTAGGGGTCCGTATCGCGTGTACGAAGACTGCTTCCTTGTGATTCCTGAGTTTTTGTTCAAACTCCAATCACTGGTGATTTTGGATTTGTACGCTAATCTCAGGTTTGATTTGGTTGAAAATGCAGCAATTCGACTTCCTAATTTGAAGAAATTGAGTTTGAGTTGCCTGTTTGATGTYCCCCCTTGGTTGGAGTTTCTGATCAACTCTTGCACTCTATTGGAGGATTTGACTCTGTGCTTCAATCTGTCCCTTCTCGATCCGCCTCGGGAAACGCCTGAATGTTTTAACATATTCGGTCACAACCTGAAGGCGTTGAGAATAGTGATGCACTCGCGACACATTCCCACAYGGAGAACTAAAATATGTATCGATGCACCCGAATTGAAGGAGATGTGTATAAATGACCGCCTTTCGTGCTATTACTTTGTCCGAAACCCACCTGCACTAGTCCAAACACTCGTGACTCTGACTGCGGATGAGGACTTTGATGAGGGTCCGGTTGTGATGGATGGACAGAAAGAATACGTGCAACAGATGTCCAAGTTTATACAAGGAATGTCTAGTGTTATCCGTCTTGACATTTGGGTACAGGGCAAACCTAACGTGTACAATTACCTTCATCGTATGAACCATGGGGTTCGGCCTGTTTTTCCTAACTTAGTCCATCTTGATACGAACTTGGATGATATCGGTCTAATCGGTTGGAAGGATCTGCTACTGTCTATGCAGTGTTTTCCCGTGTTAACACAGCTTGACGTGTACACCAAAATGGGAGACAATCTTTCTTCGGAGAGCATGAAATGGTTTGAACTAGACTTTGCACCGGATTGTTTGGTGAGGAAGCTCAGGAAAATTTCCATATTTGGACTTAACGGGACTAATGATGAGCTCAAGCTACTCGCTTACATTCTGAGCAACGCAACTGTTTTAGAAGAACTTCACATACATCTCGGTTCSTGTGGCAATTTATTGGACACATGTTGTTTCTGTAGTTCCTTGTTCAAGCTTYCGAGAGYCTCTTCGACTTGTGAGATTAAATTCAAGGGTACGTGTATGGAAGCATCGAGTAATGCATACAAAGAAGGATCCCTTGTGTGTGAAATATWCGGTCTTTGATGCCATAATACATTCCCATCTCGGACTTTGTTTTCATTAAGCATATGGGAGGAAGGTATTTGTTTCATATTAATTAGCTTATGATCTATGCATATGGTTTTGATTATGATTATGATTAAGTTCACTTCTTAAAGTGATAAATTGTATCAGCTTATTATGAAGCATTGCTTCATTTTGGTTAAAAGAAGACACTGACCAATGGTAGTTTCTATGTNCGGTCTTTGATGCCATAATACATTCCCATCTCGGACTTTGTTTTCATTAAGCATATGGGAGGAAGGTATTTGTTTCATATTAATTAGCTTATGATCTATGCATATGGTTTTGATTATGATTATGATTAAGTTCACTTCTTAAAGTGATAAATTGTATCAGCTTATTATGAAGCATTGCTTCATTTTGGTTAAAAGAAGACACTGACCAATGGTAGTTTCTATGTYTTGTGCACCTCTATAATTCGATTTGCATGGTTTGTTTAATGTTTATGATGCTCTCATAACTCAATTGTTATGTCTTACACTTATCAATTTGCATTCAAATGACTCGTTTGTGTTGATCCTTGATTACTCAATATTTCATGACAATTATTGGGAATGTTGAATCCATTGTAGAAATCTATATTTTTCGAAGCGAATCCATTGTAGAAATCCATGTTGAAGGTGAGTGATGTTAAATGAGTAGTGAATTAATTTTCAAATATATTATTTTTTCTGTTTCATGGGTTTTAGAAATATTGTTTCCTACTAGTGAGTGAGAACATAATTTAGTTGGTGATGATTGCTAACCCCGAATTCTTTTGAGATTATGGAGTAAACTGTAAACATTTGTAGAAAACAACTTCATATAATCATATGGATAAGTTTATGTTATAGGCTGCCTTAACACTTGGTTGTTGCTGATCTGAAGTTTTAGCACGCAGTGCACGAAAATGTATTCTTAAGATTTTTCAAGCCAAAGTTATGGCGGCCATCTTTCTCGATCTAGATGTAAACAATGCTTAAGTTCCAATAAATCAAGACACGGATATTATTATATTATGCTGATGACACTTACAGTTTGGATGTAAATAATTTCATTTCTCTTCCCTTCCGTTTTGTCAATCCAAACAAAGTGTTAGTCACCGGAAATCATCTCGGTGTTAAGGATGATACAAATTACAAAGTGTGTCCTAGACCTACACAGCGAGTTTGATCGTGGCAGTAATATTACTGCTGAGGTACTGATAATAATTTTTCTGATGCAGCAGTTTGATCATGTACCTAACAAGCTGATATATTACTGTACAACACTACAACACAATCAACCTTTGTCTTGCACTTCCGAAACTTGTCACAAGCAGATTGCAAAAACCGAATAGACCGCTTCAAAGTTCTTGGTCTGTAGGTGGATATGATCATGATCCTTTATGCTCAAGTCGACTAGATGGTGACAATGGGAGCTTGTATGGCTTCTGAGGTTGTAAGGCGTGTATGTTCACAATGCTTAAAATCACTCCAATTCATTTTTAAGTATCATGATTAAGTTGCCTTCAACATTGCTAAGAAACCAAGTCAATTTCTCGTTTCTCTTATTAATGAGGCTATAATACAATTAAACAATTAAATTACACATTTAAAATGTAGATGAAGTTGATTGTGCTTGTTTACATGTTTGATTACATTTTATTTTGCTCCTTGTTAGTTAAATTATAGAAATCAATTCAAAGATTTAGCTCAAATTGCCAACATGCAGTAAATTCGAGTAATTATCAATTTATCATCACCCTATTATACAAAATGCCAGTGATTTATGTTTGGTCAATTGAAAATCCTTTACAATACCATCCAACCAAAACATGTCTTAATAATTTTTTTATGCACCAATACATTTTTGATAATATGTATCATGAAAATTCAACAATATACAATAAAATCGAGTGGTTTCAGTCCTTGCATATGATTGAGAAGTTTTCTAATTCCCAAAATATAGTTACAAGTCTTCTAATTTCGTAAATGTTGTCCACTTAAACAATAAAAAAATGGTAACGTGGACGGTAGTTTGAGAATTGTAGAAATTGTTTATGTTATTTTGGGTGGACAAAGATGATAAGAAGCGAGGAGAAAGAGACAAATAACATTTTAAAACTTCATTTTAACGTACAGAGTACTAAGTATAGAATAGAGAATATGTATAATACCAAGTATTGTATATGAATCGACAAAAAAATTTGATTTTATAAGAAAGCATAATTTTTTTGCCTTGTCATGCTCCAATTTTCATATTATAATACTATTCACTAATACCATAACGTACTCAAAAAAAAACTATTAAATTAATTTTAACAATTTATTCATCAGCTTACCACCTTTATAAGTAATTGGTCCATAAGCTTCGACACATTTTAGTTAAATTTAAAGTATTACAATACACATAAGTCCATATTGCATAACTATACAAATAATACTCTTTCTTCCACATATTGTTTTACTTGAGAATTCATGGCCTATAAAAATAACAATTTATTTTGTATGGTCCTGATCTATAACAAAACTAGTCACACAACCCACGACACGTTGTTGGTGATACAAAGACGTAAGAAACAAGTTGCATGGTGTAGCTTGGTCTACAATAAATTTATTTTGGATCAGATACATGGAAACTTTTAAAAGTTGTGGTATTGCAAATGTAGCAATCCTATACAAGAATAAAATATTGGAAAAATTAACAAAAATAATCTCAACTTTGGGGGTTCTTCCAAAAATAATCCCAACTTTGGATTATTCTGGAATAATCCCAACTTTGGGGTCACCCTTCCATTTTTGCACCCTAACCGATTGGTAACCTGATAATTAGGTTAATTGCCACATGTCATGTTTTCATTGGTCGTAATTAAATTAAACTGAATTAATTACTCTTAATTAAACTACATTTAATTAAAATTAAACTAATTCCCCCTAATTCACCATAGCCACCCTCACCCTCCACCCTCACCCCAGCTACACCACARCCACCCTCTACCCTCCCCAACCACCTTAACTTACCCTCACCATAGCCTCCCTACTACCCTCCACCCTCACTGCCATGTCACCCTCACCACAACCACACACACCCAAATCAACCTCCCCCACCCTCTCAACTCCTCCCCCACCGCGCCCTACCCCAGCCCACACGCACCCCCCTTTATAGCCCGAGCCCAGCCCAACTGCACGCCACACTCAGCTCCACCATTGAACTAAACCACCGCACCACGCACACCACCCTCACCTCACACACCCTCGCACTTACCCTCACCCTCACCCCACACACGCCCACCACCGGCTTCGCACTGCTGCACCACCACTCGTGAACCAACCCCAACCCACCACCACCACAAAAATCTCCAAATCAAAAACCCTAATTAGAAACCATACCATAATTGGAAACCTAAAACAAGGTTTTTAGGGAGTTGTTCATGGTTGATGCGAGAGACGAGAGTGGCGCAATGGTGTGAACTTAGTGGCAGTGTGGTGCGCGACAGTGCTGTGCGTGGAGAGAGAAAGTGAGGGAGGAGGGAAAGGGTTAGTCTTGGTACAMTGGTGGCGATTGTAGTTGGGCGTTGGTGCGTCGGGGGTGGGGTGGGAGGTGCTGGTCCGATGGCGGTTTGAGGTCGTACGGTGGAGAGAGAGGAGCAGTAATAGAGAAAGAGAGGAGGAGATCGAGTGAGAAAGAGGAGAGAAAGAGTGTGTGTATTAGAGGGATTTTTATTAAAAAAAAGGAAAAAAATAAAATCTAATTTTAACCCGTTTAACAGGTTTCAGGTTATCGGGTGCAAAAATGGAAGAGTGACCCCAAAGTTGGGATTATTCCGGAATAATCCAAAGTAGAGATTATTTTTGGAAGAACCCTTAAAGTTGAGATTATTTTTGTTAATTTTTCCTAAAATATTTAGTAAATGTTTAATTCTCAAATATAAGGTTGCAGTTAAGATGATAATTTACTCTAATTTCTTTGTCACTTGCAAAGGTTCGAAACTTCGTATCAACATTTTTTTGGCATTTTCTCACTCTGTTTTGCTCCACCAGTTCGCCGCCGCCTCCGCCGTGACTAAGCGGCGCAAGGTTCGCTCGAATTATGCCCTAATTTCGAATTATTTTAATTACATACAATATTACTTGAAAATCAACTGTTAATTCTGTTGTTGTTGCTAAATTTTGCATTTTATCACTCCGTTTTGCGTAATTTTGTTGTTGTTGTTTTTGGATTTTGAAACAACTTTTAATTTTGCTGCAATAGTTAAATTGTAGTTATTGCTTAATGCCGACAATTTATGAATGTTTTGAATTATATAATTGAGTTAAATCATCATACGTTGATGTTATGTTGTTATTTTGTTTGAAGTTTTGATTCCTTGCATGTTTAATATGGTGGGCATTGTGTGATTTTAGGATGGATAAACAGTCAATGGCTGCCCCAATAAAATCAACTGTTGACAAATATCAACTCATTCCTGRATTTCYCAAGGTATGATTTTGTTTTAAATATCTACTATGGTTGRTTTCATATGTCATTATYGTAAATAATTATGGTTTAGATTTTAGAATGTTGCAAAAWTAAAATAAAATAATTGTGGTTTTGGGTTTTCTTGGCTTCATACTTTTCGGTCTGTTTGTGTTTTGGTGGTATAGTGAATGAGTTCTACTATGGTCTTGTGTAGATTAGAGGATTGGTGAAAGAACATTTGGATTCTTACAACTACTTTATTGAAACTGGGATCAAGAAGATTGTGCGAGTGAACAATGAAATTCAATCGACTGTTGATCGTGAAGTCTACCTCAAGTATGTACTTCAACTATGAATTTTTCCTTCCAATATGTGTAGTTTTACATTGAGAAAATATTTTGAGATCAGTTTCCCTTTTTGAGAAAATGGTTTCCCATCTCTTTAACAAACAGAAAAATGAAAAGACTATGGAAAATCGTTTTCCTAGAAAATGGCTACCTCCACAACAAACACAGCTGAAATGGGACATCCTTTTCCATATTGTCAATACGATGGAGTGTTGATCCAGTCAAGTGCTTACTATGGAGTAGCTTTTTCCCCCCCTTTATAGTATAATGTATGTTATGGTCAATGAATTAGATTATTTTTACAGGTTTGAAGATGTTAAAATTGGCGAACCATCTGTGTTGTTGGACGGAGTTACTCAGAGAATCAAACCTCATATGTGTAGGCTATCTGATATGACGTTCGTAACCGTACCCTCCATCCCTTATCCTTTTTAGATCATGTTTTTCTCTATGTTGATAATAGTTGCTACTTGCTAGCTTCCTATTGTTATTATCTTTCCAGTTGTAATTATAGTTCCAATTATCATACTTGGCCACTTAGTTAAAAATATGATCTAGTCATCTTAGCTTCCAATGTTTTTGCATGTAAACTACTTGCTTTTGCTCTGTTTGCATGTAAACTACTTGCTTTTGTTCTGTTGCAAAAAGTCACTTACTTCTGTAACTTTGCTTAGAATTGAGGTGAGTTTGTCAACCTTTGGAGTTTCTTATTATTATTCTAGAAAAGGAGAATTTTATGGTCAACATGGAGTATGTGAATAGGGTAAACTTTAAACGTTGCAACTAACAGTAACAAAGGAAGTATATGTTTCAACTTTTCAAGATAGCTAATATCGAACTTGCTAATGACGTGTATTTTTGTAAATGTATGTTTAGAGTTAGTTTAGCAGTGATTTGAGATTTTGGGTGAAAGTTACCATTATATGAAAGTTTCTGTCTTTGTGCTATGACAGGTATGCTGCCCCWATAAAAGCAAAGATAAAGTATATTATGGAAARGGATGGAAAAAAGTTARTGTGTGAGAAGGTATGTGATTGTTATGAGGAATGAGCTCGCAAGTACTAAGCCTTTTCATGTTTCTCACTTCTATATCGTCCATTTTGGGCAGGAAGATGTTGTCATAGGAAAAATGCCTGTCATGTTGCGAAGTCGTTGCTGTGCATTATATGGGAAAGATGAGACTGAACTAGCCAAACTTGGTTAGTCGCTGCAATACTGATTGCATTCTTTCATTGTCGCCATTRACAATTCAACATCATTGATTTTATTTTTATTTTTAATTTATTTGGGTTTTCTGATTGTCTTTTTACCCCTTGCAGGCGAATGYCCACTTGATCCTGGAGGGTATTTTATAGTGAAAGGAACTGAAAAGGTTCTTACATAGTTACATCCTTCGGCTACATAAATCTCCGGCATATATTGATGGAGTTAATATGTCAAACTTAGGGCTTGTTCATTATTGTCTCCAGTTTCATTTCTAAATCATAATCAYCCCTGTGAAATTTTGGGCTAGTAATTGTACACTAGTTTCACATCTAAGTCACAACGACCCCCCATCCTATATGATACAATCTCTTATTACCTATATGGAAATATAATTTTTTCGTTTGGTTTATCATTCATTAGTAGGTATGAGCTCTAGAAGWAGATGGATCTCTATGCATGTAGAATGCTTTCCTAGAGCCCTTCTTGTATCTAATTTACAGCCATTTTTGACATGAATGTATATAATTGAGGATTATATTGATATTTGAGTTTATTGCAATATTTACATGATTTATCACAATGAGGCTTTTGGACTTTCAGTCATTGTTTTGGTGTCATTTGAACAAGGAATCATTCATACTTTTATGGTCGACAATCTCGATATTCGAGTACTTCTGCTAATATTCACATGAGTTTTCAAAATGAGGTGTTTCRGTCATTTTGAATAGGTAGTATTTGAGTTTGTGTCGTGGTCTTGTTGTTGTCATTCTCTTTCATATTTTAACTTTTTTAATTGTTTATTGCAGGTGATAATGATTCAAGAGCAACTCTCAAATAACAGAATAATCATTGATCGTGATAAGAAGCGAAAGTGAGTTCAGCATGACTAATTATCCTAATTTAGCTTATCCTTCTCCTGATTTAACCTTGATGAATATGTATTGGAGCAATTTTTTTTTTCCATTCTAGCAACTCTTATTTAAAATATTAAATATAATAATCAGAGTTTTCTTGTGGCTGCTTCCTCATTCCCCTGCACATGGAAGAGGTTTATGATTTGTATTTTTATGTGTCTTGGCTGATTTGCAAGAGAGTGAGGCTCTCGTTTGTAGGGAGTGGAGGACTGGAGGAGGAAAATCTATGTGGATGACCTCCCGAAATAATCACTTTTGGTTCATGTTAGCCGACCCCACATATGGGATTAAGGTTCCGATTGATTGATGTGTCTTGTCTGGTCTACATCAAACTCACGGCCATGAATTCCCAGTATAAGCAGATTATTGATAACATCTCTCTCGACTTTCTGTATAGTTATCAATTCGATCAACCAATCGAAGTCTTGTTGCCAAATATGACTATTCCTTGCAATCATCAACATAATCCTCTTCCCTTACTATCATCGTTTGAGGTTTTAAATTTGTGCATGTCAACTATAGTGTTATAGTAAAGGAATGCTTGGATTGGTGGATGTGGATGAAAATGGAAATGGGTGGATGTGGTAGTGGTGGTAAATGAAATGAGATAGTGTTGTAAGAAGGAATGAGAAAATCAATAAATTTATAACCCTCTTCTCGGGGCTTGTATATCAACTTAAGTTAACTAACCTCCTAGGGTTCTTCATTTTGGGGGTAATGATTCCCCTATCGTTCGCTCTTGCACCGGTTATTTCATCATTCCATTTAGTGCTTCTTCGACCTGTCTTCATTCTTTACATTTTTGTTATCTCCAATCCAAGCATGCTTTGATATAATGGCGTGCTTCTTTTATCTTGTCTTCATATTTTTCGACTTTTGATTATATATTTAATTCTTAGATAGCCCGTTAATTTAAGATATTTAAAAGAAACTTTGCTGATTACTATTTGTGTGCCAGTTTGGTTGCATCTGTTACAAGCCTCTCAACCTTAAGGAGCAAAACTGTTATAGTTATGGATAAAGAGAAGATATACCTACAGCTTAATTCATTTCAGCAAAAGGTATTATTTTTCGTGTTCCATGATTCATTGGTTTAAACAGATACATCTTACTTCAAGTTGATTTGAATTATGTTATACCCTTTGCCTTTAGGTTCCCATTATGGTAGTGATGAAGGCTATGGGAATGCAGAGTGACCAAGAAGTTGTGCAGATGATTGGAAGAGATCCACGTTACAGTTCTTTACTTTTGCCTTCTATTGAGGTAGCTTTCATAATGTTATATATGCTATGGACACTATTCATGATGTGAGGGCTAAAAGCCTAAAACTATTGAAGTATCTTGAACTTCATAGAATGAGCCGAATTCATTTATTGCTAAAATGTAAACATTGAATCATGAGGTCATTTATAAGTTGCAAGACTTGCAACTAATGAAAGCTAGACAGTAACTTAACACTTCATCTTCGCACAAATTTTCTTTTTGCCAAAACTCATACTTAATGCACAGTTAATTGGATTTCTAACATATCTTGCTGCATTGGACCTCCTGTAACAAAGGCACTAAGTCTTCAGAGTTTTTCTTCCAAAAATTCCTTTGGAACCTCGCATTCATAAGTTCTTCACGCTATTCTTTAATTGATATTTAGTGTGTTTATATGAATTTATGTTTWATTTTCTTTCTTTTAGCATATTCTTTCTTAAAAAGTACCTCTTAGTCCCATATTCTAGGTGATGCAAAGAACTATTGGAGAGCTAGTATATTATTCAGGGGATGTTACTGTTGGTTTCCTGTAATATTTTTAACGGCTGTTTCTTCTTAATCATCTTCAATTGCTAATAGATGTTTCATCTTCTAAGACCAACTAGGTGCTTACCAAATTATGGTGATGGTTTTTTCAAGCTGAGTGGGGGTTATTATCGCTAAATGGTTGTAAGCTTATAGAGCAATCGGYCACTCGCTCTTTGACCTTTAAAAAGACCTAAAATAGTTGGTATAATTGGAGGGGAAAGGGCCATTTCGTTCCTCCACTCATCTCCCCTCCAATCCCTTTATTGATTAAGAATCAGGAGTGGTTCAAGTCTATATGGATCAGCAATGACTCCTTATTACTTATCACCTGACTTTGCTGATTTTCATCTTGTGCTTTTCTTCATTGCATTATTTCTGATTGATTGTTTGATTTGTTGATTTTTCGGTTTTCATGTGTGATTTTAGGAATGTACATCTTATGGTGTACATACACAAAAACAGGCRCTTGAATTTCTCGAGCAAAAGGTTAGTACGCAATGGTGTTTGTACTTTGTACTTCAATGAATCTGATTTTTGCTCTATAGTCTATATATTTTTACAATGGTTKTTTAAGCCACTAAGGATTCAGAAATGCTCAAAAGAATTCAGTTTCTGTATTTTAATGAGCCCACGGAGTTTCATTTAATTTAATTTGTTGGTGCTAGTTGACCTTATTTGTTTCTCCACCAACAGAGGTTTTGTCTTTTTGGCTCTTGCAAAGTGCTAATTCTGTGCAATATTTAGGAAGTGGTTCAATCTAAAGCATGAGTAAGATAAAAAATAAATAAAAATCCTTTAATGTGAAGTTAAAGCAGTACAAATAGTTGCATTTTCAATGAACATATTTTAGGTTCTAGGAAGCTCAATGATGGATCTATATGTCTTTGTGGCCTTTTACCACCCAGCTTTTCAACATTGTCCAGTTTGAATGAATGTGTGGSTTTTTAAGAGCTATGTGATAAGTGGTTGAGTACTTGAGTGCATAAGCTACTGTTAGTRTAGACCTTGTGCGAAAGAAATTTAATTGCTGCATTGCAAAATGTCGTATTATAGAGTGGAATTTAATAGTCTTAATGAGATATGAASCAGTTGGATGTTATGGGTTGGTTAAATATGTCTTTCTTGACCTTCTTCTAGTAAACTATTCACAGGTGAACTCTTTCAAATGTTAAGTCTGGCTGTTTATTTGTTCCAGGTCAAGAAACCACCATTTGCTAGTGATGCTTTACCTGAAAAGGTGTTGTACCGTCCCTCTGAAATTTCTGATTTGCAGCATCCTGCCTTATTTGAYAACTCCAAATCTTTTACAGGAATATAGAGCTTTGAAAATACTTCGGGAAGTATTTATTGCGCATGTTCCGGTGAGTTGATTTATTCGGTATTGCTATGGACTGATTTGCATGTTACAGGAATATGGATAAAATGGAGAACTGTACTAAAATATATTACACCCTTAACAACTTTCAAGTAGTTGCCACTCCAAGATTAGTCTACAATACAAATGGTTTCTCTTATCATTAATCTTCATGACTAGTTCCTTGCTACTTAGATATATTTATAGATAATTTCAACCTAAGAAACCTTAGAAACTTCTACTAACTCTTAGTAACTAATTTATTATGAACTACCAAAATTAGCCTTATCCTACTAATATCCATCCATGAAAGGTATCTTCAAGATAAACAACTCTTCTGGGCTTCAATTTCTGTCAATTATMTCGGCTGATAAGTTTTGAAGGATTCTTGACTCTAAATTAATTCAGCTTTGATTCTGGCATTGTAGGTGCGTCACAACAACTTTCGTGCAAAGTGTGTATATGTTGCTGTGATGTTGAGGCGCTTGAGGCTTTTTTAAATAATTCTGCGGTAGATGACAAGGTACGTTTTTTTTTTTGGTTGTGAATGGGAGAGGACAAGGTATGTTGATAAACCTAAAATGGTGTTTGGACCTTGACACTTTTGTCTGCTCAAGTTTGACACTTATTGCCTGCTCGAGTGTACACTTTTTGTCTGCTCTTTGCTTGTTTTTGTCATGAACTGTCATGATTATATGACTGGTAATTTAAAATTACAGAAAATTTTAGATAAATTTCAAGTTAGTAAGTGGGTTTCTGCACTCCCAATCAGGCAACCAAGTGGTTTGACTATTCTTAAGTTCGAAAAGCTTCAAAGTTCAAACACAATTTCTTCATTATATTCTTCTCTGTTTAAAGTGCTTATACTTGCTTTGTTATTTTGATTTGAAACATTTGCTGTTTTTAGAAATTTCATATTTCCGACAAGAGTTCCCCCCCATTTCCAATCAATAAATTAAAGCCTTAGTCCCATTAGTGGGGTTGGGTACATGAACCGAAAGTGATTATTTTGGGTAGTCAAGTGTTTTTTTTTCCCTTTTTAAAAATCATTTCATTCTATATCTCACTTCTTCGCATGCACTACTCTCTCTCTCTCTCTCTCTCTCTCTCTCTCTCTCTCTCTATATATATATATATATATATATATATATATATCCCTATGACACTCACAACTAATTTTTGCCTAAGAGTCCGTGCAAGGGCATTTGTTGCAAATAAATCGAAACAGAGGAAGTATATAGAAATTCTCTCCCACAAGCTAGTCCTAATAAACTGCTAGTACAAATGTACGATGCCTATACAGTTTTTTGAAAGGTGATCAAAACTTAATTATTCAGTTGGATTGACATATCTTGTTGCTGTGATGTGTGCTAGGACTATGTGGGGAACAAGCGCTTTGAACTCTCTGGACAGTTACTCTCGCTTCTTTTTGAGGTATGTGCCCTTCATATTTTTGTTATGTATTTCATAGAGTTGGTATCTTATTTTGTTTTTAGAACTAAATATGATATCGAATTTAGGACTTGTTCAAGACAATGACTATGGATGTCAGAAGAAAAGTGGATGGGATATTATTAAAAAGAAGTCGATCGAGAAGTTTTGACTTTTCTCAGGTAGGTTCATTAAGCTTCCATCTTGTAACTCTATCTATTAAGTCAAGTCAACAACTGATGAAATGTTTCATGAGTTTTAGTTGAGATTTTGGTGGATGGGAGAAGGCAATCTAGGTGTAGTCCAAGTGTGTTAGAGGAACAGTGGTCGGTCATGTTTTTGAAGAGACTGTTTAAGACTAAGTATTAACTTGTTTACCATGTTACTCCGTTGCTACCTCATGTTTACTAAGATCATCATAGATTATTAATGTGTGCATTGCACCCAGAGGAGAATGCGTGAATTTTCTCATTTTCTAGTCTCCCCTTCTTCGCTTCTCCACAGGGCAAAGGTTTTTCCTCGGTTCCGAAGCTTGTTTTGGGAGAGTTCCATCTAGGCTCAGGACAATCATTGCTGTCTTGTCTTAACTTAGAATCCGTTCCTTTGGGACCAACCCCCTTTATTCCTGATTTCCTGCGGTGGTATCTGGGATCCTCATTTTGGTCATCTGGCACACTCTTTCTGAAACATAAGAATCTAAGGAAGTAACTTACTGCTTTAAGCAACAGCTTCCGTGAGAAACTTGTTTTGGCATTTYGTGTGAGAAAATTGCCTCTTTTTTCGCCCATACCCTGAGTCAATATATTATTGGCCACTGGTCAGCCGGAAAAAGATACATGATACAGTAGTAACTATCTGTTAGATCTTGGGTTTTGATTAATTAGGCAAGGAGGTTGCATTAAGTTAATTCTTTGGCATTTTCTTGTCATCAGAGGACTAGGTTGGTGTTCTATGATAGGTTTTATTAGTTCTCTTTTACTCAGGTTCTCTTGCTGTTTATGTTGGCTTCATAAGAAAGTATCAGTCATGGATGAATGGATGTAATGACATACTATGTCAACACTCAGGTTCTCTTGCTGTTTATGTTGGCTTCATAAGAAAGTATCAGTCATGGATGAATGGATGTAATGACATACTATGTCAACGATGAGCTGTTTTGTTTATTYTGTTTTCGGTTTGATTGCATTTTTATAGAACTTATTGAAAGTTGAAACCTAATCCTGAATATATGTTTGGTTATCAACGAGATAGGATTTATTTGGCCAAAACAATTTTTCTAGATTCAGCGGAGGGAGGAAAGCTTTAGTGAGGAAATATTATGCTTCTTTCACAAGGTGTGACGACTGATCAAGTGATCATAGTTCATAGATTGATAGAAATTGGGGCATTTTTAGGATCTGGGTGATAATTTCCTTCCATTAGATTAAATRGATCAAGGCCTTCCAGGGCATTTAATGGATCAAGTTGGTGTTGCGGATGTTGTGTTGGTTTGGGCATGTAAGACGGAGACCCCAAGGGACACTGGTGCGAAGAGTGGAAAAATGGGATCAGGTAGATTTCAAATGAGGTAGAGGGAGACCAAAAATGACTTGGTGGGAAGGAGTTAGAAAGGATTTGAAGTAGATGAATTTACAAGAGAATGAGGCCCTCGATCGTAGGGAGTGGAGGAGGAAAACCTATGTGGATGACTTCCCGGAATAATCACTTTTGGTTCATGTTAGCCGACCCCACTTATGGGACTACGACTATGATTGATAGATTTATTGATTGATTTCAAAGTCACATAAGCCATGTTCTTTGAATGAACTATGCAATTGTGAAGGGGTTACATCAATCCCATGTTTTGGTTAGCTTTTTCAAAAAAATTGCTYCTATCATAGCTAAATTCTTTCATTGAACAACAAGAATTACAGTTATAATCCCAAGTCCTAATAGATGGATTTATGCACCAGCCATGAAATCTTACTCCTCCTAGTCTC
>SNQN01001763.1:36665-78795 GCA_008642245.1 Bassia scoparia | reverse complement strand
CTTCATCTACCATCAAAAGCTTTCCCCACCTCCTATAACAGTTGGTTTTGAGGCAAAAATGTGCAGTGAAAGGAGGTACACAACTTTACAGAATTTTTACTTTTACCTTCCCTGAGTTTTTTAACTTATATGAATATGCTCCTCACAAATGAGACAGCTTCGATAACCTCTTTACATCTTAAACCCGACAAAGTCTACCATACTGCTAGAAAATCATTTATTGTCCCAAAAAAGCATGGGGTCTCAAATTTGAAATTTTCGTTATGGATACCAGCATCAAAAAACTTCAACACCAGTAATTCCACACCTCATCTTCAAAATCTTCAATCAATGGAGCCAATAAATGTCTATTCATGACTAGGTTGCTTTGCCCAAATATCAACATGGACAACATCGTATACTTGCGTTCATAATAAAGACGGGAAGATTTATAAATCGTTTAAGATTACAAGGCCATGTACTATGAGTTTGCGTTATTACTATGAGGATTATCCCATCAGAGCAAGGCAAGTCACAAATTCCTGAGGATCATCTTTGAAATCTTTCAAATCGATATCAGACTTGATCATTGAAGGAGAATCGACGTGGTGCTAAGTATACCATCTTTCTTTCTCCATCGGCAATGCCATTGTCAATTGTGATCCTCTTTGACACTAAATAGATAGCCTAAACCTGTGTCCACAATTGGAAGTACCGCATGCCTTTTGAGGCGAACCTATCTCACATCACCTGGAGCATGAATTTCTGGAACAACTGTAGTAAGAAAATTCTTCCATATAATATGCATTATTTGGGAATGATGAATGATTTTCTAATAACTCATGCCAATGGAGACTTAAACATCTTTTAGTTTCAAAGGTGAGAGATGGAAGCATCGTCTTTTATGCTTCTAATTAAACACAAGTGAAAACTTTATCTGTCCATTCCATTTCTCAGCCTTCAAATTAAACAATTTTATCAGAAGTTGATAATCTACTATATTTCTACACCCTTTGATACAATGGTTTCACTGCATTCCGTGTAGATGCCGCCTAGCTTTTCTCTCTCTAATTTTTCTCTCTCTCCTCAATATTAATTCTCAACCACAAGCCTAATACTCCACGGTGGGCTCAACGGTGTTGGGTTGGGCCATCACCCTCCTAGTGTCCGGTGACCGGAGTCCCCCGATCCTTCCCCCGCCGGAAGTTTCGAGGGAAACGACCACAACGCGCTTGACAAAATAGACTGAGCTTGGCCACTTTTCCTATTTCTGTTTTGGCTGATCCGTCTGGTTCGATTTTCCTCTGGTTAGTGCCCATTTCTCGCCGTCGGAATATGGGTTAGTGCTGTTTTCCAATCCAACTCCTTGTGGCTCTCTTAGCTCTGTCCATTAAGTTGTACTTAGCTTTTCCTTGTTATTGGATGTCGAGCTTTGGTATAGTGACTAATGTTATGAGTTGGGAGTTTCCGTTTTCAGGTTGGGTTTCCTTTTTTATTACCATGCTCTTTCCTATTAGTGTTGTTTTCTTTAATTTCAGTAGATTCTCTGTTCTTTGTCTTCTTCAGTTTCTTATTTAATTTGTGCGTCCTTTTTCTTCTTTGTTGTTGTTTTTAGTACCCTTTTCAGCACGGTCGTCTTTTGGTTCTACGTTCCTTTGCCTGTTGGGCTCTTAGTTCTATTCGTTAGTAGCGGTGTTTGTTTAGCCCCTGGATGGAGTCATTAAGCATTCTTGTCAAGTATTTCAAGAGGAATCAAGGATCTCTCTTTGATGGAGTAATTTGGAAAGTGGAAGATGCTAGTTTGTTGGCCTTTATTTCTGGTCTTTAGGAAATCCCGCGTGTTTAGATCATAGTAAGAATCACAAGGAGGTGAAACTCTTTTTACAGGGGAAAAGGCCGGGGAGATTTATATACCGCCTTTTAGAAAATTATAGTTTGTCTTTGGTTTTCCCATGTCAACTGTCATTTTAGTGAAGTCGATGTAGATCGTCTTTCTTATTAGTAGTAGTAGTGTGGTCTTAACATGGCGCTTTAGCTGACCTCGCGAGTATCTATACTTTTAAGACAAGTGGAGTCCATCATTATGTTATGCCCCAACTATTACTATCCGTATTAGAGAAGTGTCAAGCTTGGCCTGTGCGTTCGAAGGAGCTTCGCCAGCCTAGAGTTTGGCACAGTCCATGTGCGTGTCACTCTCCTAGCTTGTATTGAGCCTTTACCGAAGTGTAAGAGCTACGTGAGCGCAGAACATTATCTCTCTCTTTTCCTCCTCCCGCCGCCTACTAACCGATTGACCACAGATATTACTTGTGGAGAATGAATATGTCTGCTTCAAGTAGTGCTTTCTTACCTACCTCAGAGGTAGATGGCTTCCAAATAACAAGCTAATTTAGATCCCAACTTGCTAACATCATACTTGGCCAACTCTATGGGCTGGCAGAAACGTCTTCGAAACAGGCTTTGACATTCTCAGGATTGATTGGGACAATAAAAACATAATGAGCCCACTTGCTTAAACTCTTTGACTGACAAAAAAGCAGCCATGTTCAAGACCACACTTACTAGCTAACTTAATAGAAGACGACTCACATCACTTCAACTAAGATGACAGTTGACAGGAAAACCAAAAACAAACTATAATTTTCTTATAGCCGTATATAAATCTTCCTTCCTTGTACAAAGAGTTTTCCAACCTCCTTGTATTCTTACTATTGATCTAAACAACCCGGATTCCCTAAACCAGAAATAAAAGGCAAAACAACTCAGCATCTTCCACTTCCAAATTACTCCCATCAAAGAGGAAGCTTGAGTTCCTCTGAAGATACTTACAAAAATCTAATGACTCCATCCAGCGGGCTAAAAAACCAAACAACACCCTACTACAAAAGAACTAAAGAGCCAACAACAAAGAACTAGAACCAAAAGACAACCTGCTAAAAGGTACTAAACCAACACAAAACAAGAAACAAGACCACAATAAATAAGAAACTGAAAAGACAACGAACAGAATCCTACTGAAATTAAAGAAACAAACATATAGGAAAGAAGCATGGGTAATTAACAAAGGAAACCAAACCTGAAAACAGGGAAAAACTCCCAACTCATTAAACATACTAGTCCACTATACCAAAGCTACGACACCAAAACAGGGAAAAAAGCTAAGTACAAAACTGGACTAGAGCTAACGAGAGCCCACAAAAGGAGTTGATTGGAAAACAGCAACTAACCCCAATCCGACGCGAGAACATGGGCATAACCCAAGAGCGGAAATCGAAAAGACGGATCAGCCAAAACAGAAAATAGGAAAAGTGGACCAAAGCTCAGTCCATTTGCAGCGCGTTGGTGGTCTTTCCCACTCGACACTTCGGCGCGGGGAAAGGAAATCGGACTCACGGACACTAGAAGGGTGATGGCCAACCCACACACCGTGAGCCCACCCTGGAGGATAGGCTGTGTTGAGAGATTATATTGAGAGGAGAGAGAACAATTAGAGAGAGAAAGCGTAGGGCCGGCATCCTCCGGAATGACAGTGAAACATGTATCAAGGGTGTAGAAAATATAGTAGATTATCCACTCTGATAAAATTGTTTAATCTTAGAAGGCTAGAAATGCTCGATGCCGCCAGATAAAAAGTTTCACAGATTTATATAGAAGCATAAAAGACATAGCTTCATCTCTCACTTATGAAACTAAAAAGATTAAGCTCCATTGGCATGAGTTATGAGAAAATAATTCGATGCATGCCCAAATATTCGCTATTATATTGGAAAAGAATTTTCTTACATACAAAATGTCCAAAATGTCATGCTCCTAGTATGATGAGATAAGGTTCCTCAAGTCACGGTACTTTCCCAATATGTACCAGTTTAGCATCTATTTATGTTCAAAGAGGATGCACAAAATCTGACATGGCATGCCGATGAGAGAAAGGAAAAGATCGGTATACTTAACACCCCGTCGATTCCCTCAGGATCAAGTCTGATATCGATTTTGCAAGATTCAAAGATGATTCTAGGAATTTGTGACTGCCCTTGCTACTGATGGATGAATCCTCATAGTTTGAATCAACGCAACACTCATAGTACATGCCTGTAATCTTAACGATTTAGGAATCTCTCCCCGTCATATAATTATGAAACGCAAAGTATCACGCATGTTGTCCATGTTGATATTGGGCCAAGCAACCTAGTCATGATATAGACATTTAATTTGGCTCCATTGATGAGATTTGAGATGATGTGGAATTCTGGGGTTGAAGTTTTCTGAGCTTATCATAACGAAAAATTTCAATTAGAACGGCGTGCTTTTGGGAACAATAAATGAATTTTTCTAGCATATGGTAACTTGTCGGTTATAGTGTAAAAGGTTATCAAGCTTGTCCCATTTGTGAGGAAATATTATATAAGTTAAAAAACTTCCAGTGCCAAAGGTAAGTAAAATTCTGTAAAGTTGTGTACCCCTTTCACTGCACAATTTTTGCCTCAAAACACTGTTATAGAAGCTGGAGGAAAGCTTTTGATGGTAAGACTGAAGTACGTAGAGCTACCAATTCCATTAAGCGTTGCAATATATTAAGAAAGTGGAAGGCTTAAATGTGAACATGGGAAACTCAATGCAAAACAATCTATACCTCAAGTGGCACAAAAGAAGTCAATTTTCTTTGAAACTTCCTTATTGGAAAGATTGCAGTGAACATTTTTTGATTAGCACTATTGAAAAGAATGTGTTGGAAAGTCTCGTGACACATTATTGATATACCTAGAAATGAGTAAAGACTCCAATAGTATCCAAGAAAAGATGTAGTGACTTGTTGGGAATCAGATCTGAGTTGCATCCAGAAAGAATGGAGATCGTACATAATCATTCCTCCTGCAAGCTTACTTAAGTTAGAAAGTAAAGTAGAACCAGAAGGTTGCAGAGCCACCGCTATTAATAGAGAGGCCATGAATTTTGCCGTCATTACCTTCTCTATGTTGCATTTTGTTGGCGATTTCAAAGCCTAGGAATTTAGGAGCTCGAAGGGAAAAGGAATCATGGGAAATAAAGACTCACCTATCTAATGAGAATGTGGCGCAAGCAACACTTGTATGTTTACAAAATAATCAGAGGGTGCATCGCCATATGTTGAGGAGCATTTAGACTATTAAAAGAGCCCTTTTCCTTAGTAAGAAATGAGAAATGGCATCATAACAAACGACATTTTCTTTATGAATGTTAGAACAGTCGAGTTGAGATGAAATCACCAAAATTTTCCAACATATGTTTCTGAAAAAAGATTAAATGGTTGCAAAGGCAAGGGTGCATAATCTTAGTGCAGGAACAAACATACATACAGACACCACATACCATTTGGTATGTGCGAGTTGGATAGATTATGTTATGAAGAGACAACACCTTGACCTATCCACTTGAAGGAGAAGCCGGATTTTATCGGACCAACGAATAGGTTTATTATTTTATGACCTAGTTGAACTTATTGTTCTCGATAAGGTGATAACACATTCTTATTTAATTATTCACGAAAAATGTTTTTATTTGTAATAATCTATTTATGGTTTAATGTTATTTGTAGACTTGAATTCTTCGAAAGACAAAACAAACAGGGTGGATCAATAAAAATACCAATATCACTCCATCCAAACAACAAAAAGGTTTATTGCTATCTCAAAAATTCAAAGTAACATTTTTGTTATAATCATTCAACCACATTATGATTCTTTTCCTAATAGGTAGTGAAATTTTCTAAAGTGATGACAAAGGTTTGATGAATAAACCAATACCATCTCCTACAGAAACACACAAGGTGATGAAAAAAATGGTTAAATTGTTTTTTCATATTTTCTTACTTTACGCTATATAAATAATAATATTATATTTTATGTCATTCATATATAGTTGAATCTTTCAATGGAACAAGAAAGCTCGATACCCTCTAGAAAACAAACATCTGTTATTAAATCACAAAAGGTTGAGTTAAGATCTTAAGATTGAAATTTATACAATTTCGCTGTGCATTTTGATAAAATTTGTTTTATAAGTTTTCCTAGGAACCTAATGCACCAATCCATGAGGATGACAGAAACTTTGAGGCATTAATCAATATAGATGCCCTCCTAGAGCACTTGTTCATGTTATACAAGTATATTAAGAGGTTAGATTACAATGAACAAATCACCATCCCGATTGACATAGGAATAACTACCCACAACAAGAATATATTCTTTGGCAAAACGAAATTCTGGAATTCTTTGCTCATGAACAAATTGGAGTTGCAATATATTCATATACATGTCGTAAGTTTTGTGCCTTCTGTATTATTGTTTTCTAGAAACCCATTGTAAATTTTGAATTGTTAATCTTATAATACCTACTTGATTATGATAATTGGTCGGAAGTTGAGTATTGATGCACTCGTTTTTAAAGTTAGGAATTTTTTTGGATTCCGATCTTTGTCCATCTAGGATATCTCTTTCTAACTGATTCAGAGAATGAAGATGTGAAGAAAGCCAAAGAGAGTAAAATAAAGTAGTGTCGATAATTGTGAAGCATTTTAAAACTACTGGGGTGAAGGTAAAGTTTACATTGCTCCATACAATGCTGGTAATATTATTTAATCTCTAATATAATTATTTAACTAGTTTTGAACTAAAGAGTATTTTATATTAAATTTCACGTGTTATATAATTTCTTGACTAGTTCATATAGGTACTATGTGTCATTGATCCATACAATAAATGGTATTATTGGATTCTTTACACAAAATAAAAGGATCGTGGAACAGCAAGAACAATCTGAAATTTACGTGATATTGTTGAAGTATGTCTATATGTTTATATATTGAATTACCATTATAAATAAACTATATTTAGGTTTATGCTAATGTTATTAATTATTTATTTTTTCAGAGCATTGTTTCAATTTCGAAGTGAGATGGAAATAGCGACAAAGTTGAAAATGGACACCAAATGGATTACAATAAAGGTATGGAGAAGTACACRTTTGTTCTTATGCTAAAATATCATTCTTTGATTACTCCTATTAATTATTCCTGGTTTTAATTGTCATGTAGTGTCCTCGCCAAACAAATGCAATCGATTGTGGTTATTACGTGATGCAATATATGAAAGAGATCATATCGCATCAGCACACCAAGATTCCAGAAAGTGTAAGTGTCAAGTTTAATCGTAATGCTATATAAGTGTTTTTTCTACTATTTTTTGTTGATGGTGTTGCTAGTTGTGATGTTGGTGATGTTTGAGTAAATGGCTAGTTGTGTTGTTGGTGATGTCTGAGTAAATGGCTAGTTGTGACCAAGAACCTATGCATGTTATGGGTTTGTTGTCTTGGTGTTGATAGTTGTGATGGTAGAAATTTGTTTGGGAATTTGAATAGGTTTATGTGATGCCTTTTTTTGGGCTTCTGTCCATTTTTCAAAGGAAACTCTGCCAAAATTTTCACTCGAGCCTTAATGACTTGGCATTGTAGTTGGTATTACATGTCTTACTTGATTGTGATATGGTAATTGTCTATTGATGTGTTATTTTGTCATAGTTTATACTTTTTGATTTGATTTGATTTTGGCCTATTGTATTTCTTTGGCAAGTTGAATAGGTTTTTGTGATGCCTTTTTTTTAGAGTTGTGTCCATTTTTCAAAGAAGACTCTACCAAAATTTTCACTTGAACTTTATAAACTTACCTAGTATTGTAGTTATTGGTATTGCATGTCTTACTTGCTTGTGATATGGTAATTGTAAATACATGAGTTATTTTGTCATAGTTGTATTAGTTGATTCTTTTTTTTTTTTTTTGATTTTGGCATATTGTATTTCTTTTCAATTTTAAACAGGTTTTTGTGATGCCTTATTTTAGGCTTGTGTCCATTTTTAAAATGTTACCTGTATTGATCTTGTGTTACAAAATATTTATACTTTTAAAATTGTTGTCATGTAGTATTTCCAAGATTGTCAATGTTCAAGATATGATGTAAGTCAACTTGATGAAGTAAGAACGGAATGGGTGCGGCATATTTTCTTAAATATTTAGGTTTGAGTAGTAAATTGTAGTCTGAGGTAGTTAATTATTATTGTCCAATCTCAATATAGTAGTTGTACTCCACATTATGGAAATAACTACTCCMTCCGTTCCTTGAAGTTCATGCCATTGGCGTTTTTTTAACTATTCACAAGTGAAGAAAATCTTGTAAATAACTCTTAATGTATAATAATAAATATAGTCACGTGGGGTCTTGTTTGATTCGAGTTAATGTATAGATTATTAATATTCAATTGTTACAATTTATACAAATATGTAACGCAAGATATAAACGAAGTAAAACATGCATTGGGAAGCGTATGAATAGTGACTGGCAGGAACTTCATGGAATAGAGGGAGTATGATTTTAGAGCAATATTGAGACTGTATTCATTAATATATTTTTGGATATATAAATATATTATGAGTATTTTGAATATACTGGTTTTGAATTATTTGTTTATAGAATTAGTGTTGTACATACAAGAGATGGACGTATGAATTGACATTTTGATAAATGTGCTATATAAATTCAGGCAGGTTTAGAATTTATAGGTGTCGTGGCTAAAATTTAGTTTTTTAAAAAAAAATTGCGATTATTAACTTCAATAGCGGTACATTAAAATGCGCCATTAAATAAAATTCAAAATATGCCGCGAGCATGAAGCTTTAATAGCGGATAATATAGCGCTGTCAAAAGGTTGCTATTAAAGCTGGTCTTTRGCGGAATTTTTATGTCACTTGTAATAGCGGTTTTACAACCGCAATTAAAAGTACCCTATTCTTTTAACATTGAAGCGATTAATAACGGTCCAACAACCGCTATTAAAAGCTTTTCTAACCGCTATTAAATTATAAGCGATTTTTTATCCTTATTTTCTCATATATTTGAATCATACCTTTTTAACTTTAAGGATTTCGATGCAATCAACTATAATACTTCGTATAATGAATGTATTGCATTAAATATTTTTGAAAAATTGATTTTTAGTAAATACCGTGCATCACACGGGCCTTAAACTAGTTACATACTAAAGCAAAAAACCAAGGATGAACACATGTCATCTCCTGGTTAAACACTAAAACTTTTTTTTAAAAAAAATTATTTTTTTTGTAAAATGCGTAAAATTACTAATATAACATATTAAATCTAAAATTTAAAATATTTTGAGATTTTTATTAAAGAATTTTTCTATCAATAGCTGACAAAGAATATATTTTTACTACTCCGTATATCATAGAAGTAACTACTATCAATATATAATTATTTTCATAAAATTGCAATATCTATTAATATATAAATATATTAAACAAATTTATTTTTAGAGCGATTTTTTAATCATAATAGATTGTAAACACTCAAAAGGTTTCCCAAATTGAATAAACGATGAGGCAAGGTACGACATTTCGAAATAGATTTACTCGAAAGTTGTGACAAAATCCATAAACCACACCACTTGCACGAATTGAATTAAAGTTGAGCTCAAAACCATACACCAAGGGTCCATTAATAGGCGAAAAAGTAATTATTTAATTATTTTTATTTTTAGGCTTTTTTTCTTTATTTTATTATTTTTTAGAATTTTAATAGCTTTTTCTATAATTTCCACTTTCATTTTGTTCTTCTCATTTTTCTGAGTTCGCCAGTATATTTAAATAATTTTATTTTGATTTTTTATGATTTTCTATGATTTTTCAAAATTTTAATTATATAATGTTTTTAAAAATAAATAGTTTAACATCTAGAATGCTCAGGAATAATGCCGAATATTCTAGAAGGTAATCTTGATCTTCAAGGAAGCAAATCGATTAAAGAGAATTCTCAGATAACAGATTAGATCCAAAGATATAGATGCAAAAATCTCAAAGAATCTGACGAATGATAGATAAATTAGTCTTGCTAAGCTATCTTATCCTTCCCATACTTTATAAATAAATGCTCGCGGTGCTTATTCGAACATCAACGAAAATAATAATACGGAGTGCAATCAAAGCTCTCAAAAGGCTTCAAAAGTTCTCAATCATCCATAAGTTATCACATAAACCAACCACCTCTCAAGAATCAAAAGTCCCTCAAATTCATTCGTTGCAGCTTTCGGAGTCGTATCTTTGCGAATTATGAGGCTATTCAATCAAACTTTCTCTCTTCTCTTGTTATTAATTTTGATTAATATAATAAATTGAATTTCGTTTGCTTTTGGTTTTCAATCATGTAAATTCGTTCGTTTTCAATCGTTTTCGACTTATCACAATCGTTTTAATTGTAATTGTCAATGCTAATGATTTCTTTTGTTGTGATAAGCGATTCAATTGGAAGCAAAGCTTTTGATGCACTAACCTTTGTTTTCTTTTGTATTGATAGCGATACTAGGTAAGTTGATTTGTATATATTTGAATTTTCAATTCTTATATGGAAAAAGCTAACAAGCGCCCTTAGGGCATTAGATAACATAACCAAAAATGGAAATATTAAATGAAAATAAACATTAATTACATCGATTCACATGTGAATTTGGCATGCATTCCAAGTTTAATGYTATTTTAGGAAATTTATATATAGCTTATCTAACTCCCTGGGSTGTCCATTAGCAATATCGTTCTTATATATATTACTCTTAATCTTTGCGCCTATGACTCTTTCGATCACTTAATCAAGACCGAAATTTGCTTGAATCACATTAAATTAAGATTGATTATGGACGAACGGATTTTAGGGACCAGTGATGCTTTTATAACAGAAATCAATTCTTGTAGTAATATTMGTTTAGTGCGCTTTCTAAGGACAAATCGATAGGCTCTTTGAACTCARTGATTATGATTTATGGAACTATAATGAGACCGAGTAGAGGCCGCTACATGCGGGTGGATTGGGTCAAAGATCTTATCCTTACCATATCCCTAAACCCATACTCTGGTTACCAGACCAAATATTGGGGCCATTAGTTTGAMACCATGTTTCGGGCATTCGTGATTAACATATATAGGCACGATGGCGATCCCCTCTGTCGACAACACCCCCAGCGTACTCACGTGYGGTATCTGTGGCTCAAGCCCACAATTCAAAATCGACGTAGGACGTAGGTCCGACAAGGGCACACGCCTACAATACTATTATTCTTTACTACTATACAATACAATATTATCAGAATGAATTTTATAAAAGACATGCAACGATAGTAAATCAATTTTTATATACRGGGATTGAATCTCAATAAAGGGATATTTGTACACAATCGACTTATCATTTTATCTCTAAGACTTTCATTATATTTTTTTTAACTAGTTTGTATTTTTAGTACGAGTAGGAAATTGTACTTCGGTATTAATCACTTGAACATCATATTATTCACACGGGTCACACGGACATCACCCCGTGATTAAGACTAGTTAAACTATATAAGTCGTGCATTGCACATGTATTACTAGTTAATTAGTGTTATACTAGTCGTCTAGGAACAAGTAATGTATATTTACGTCCTCAAATGTATTTTTTTACATCTTACAACATGTTTTTTTATCCTTACAACATGTTTTCTGATCCTTAAAATTAAGGCATTGTCATGTTTTTCCCTTTCCTCTTAAGCCTGAGCTATGTACTTGTCTTTTCAACTTACATATCGAAGATACTAATGAAATAACGATCCACCTTCATAACAAATAATTAAGTAACTACCCACATCAGAAGAATTAAACTTTATTTTTTGAATTTCAAAATTTTGAATTAGGTTTCAATTTTCAAATGAAAATTAACTTTTTTTTTTAGGTAGGCCAAAACAATTATCCAATAAAAGCATTTGTGTAACTAGGGACCATTKAACCAATTGATTGTTGGTGTAGTGGTGGACTACACTTGGTAGGGAGAACCTGGGTTCGATCCCCCACAACAACAATTGGGAGAGGACTGGAACCTAACCACCCATAACTGATCCTCGGTTACGGATTAGCCTAAAAGGGTGAACTGGGTGGTACAAAAAAAAAAAACTAGGGACCATTGACACTAAGGGCATGTTCGTCGTAGCTTTTTTAGGTTGTTGTTAGCATTCTAACTAGATTAGAAAGCTACTTGGTTGATTTTATTACTGTTCGGCAATGTAGCGTTTAGCATTAAACGCTAGTAGGAGTAACGTTTTAGCTTTTAGCGTTTAAGCTAGAAAAAAAGCTACTTCGTAATTAATTTTCTTCTATTATAAATATAATCGCTACTGTTGCCAAACACTCGTATTGACAAATTTAGTTTTATCCGTTACCCGCTACTTCCATCTCTACTTATTAGCTTTTCAGCTACCCGCTACTTCTATCGCTAAAAGTTACTCACCACYACTATTGCCGAACACGCCCTATATATAGTTATATAGCGTATTATCATTTCATGGTAACTTGTAGCGTTTGAGGTAGAGTTTTGTGCTACTAATGTTAGTTTTTTGGAGTAGTTTTTTTTCAAACGCTACATTTTACTCTTTTAATTATCATATTTCTTAATAATACACTACTTCAAATATATTTTTCYAAACACTAGCAGATTATAATCAACTTCAACTGCTACTAGTTGACAGCTACAACTATCCGTACAGTTAACATCTACCTCCATCGCCAACAGCTACCTTTACCGCTAGTTTTATCAAACATACCCTTAAAGTAAGTGTACCCTTCTCAAATTTATCATATATTTATACTACTCCATAACTGTAATAATTTACTTCCTCCGTTTCAATTTACTTGCAACTTTTGCCATTTATGGAAATATCATATTACTAGCAACTTTTTTTCCTTTCCTTTTTTGCTTGTCATTTCTTCCTATATCTCTCTTAATCACATGTTTCATTTTCTCTCTCTTTCACTTTCACACTCACAACCAAAATTTGCCTAGGAGTCCGAACCATGTTGAAAGTTGCTAGTAAATTGAAACGGAGGAAGTACAAAATTTGACAAAGTGGAACATGGTGCGTGAAACACTAGTACACCAATAACGGCAATAAGATGTTCGACAATAAAAAACCCTTCGTGAAACCAGTCAAAACCCTTTCCTCTCTAAAATCCTTCTATGACACCCTTCCCCCTTTTTGTTTTTTCCTAAAGAGGTGGCGCCGGCTCGTCGGTGGCCTATGTTCGTCTTTTAAAGGCTATCGGCAAGCGGGCGGTACTATCTCACAATTTTTGCGTTGATTTTTTTGTTTTGCCGCCCGTTTCTATCGATACCACTTTGCCTCTCTTCCTACCCTTTCGCTTGGTCATCGGGATTTTCCTTTGACTAGTGGTCGTGTTGTTGGTGTAGGCCTTTGCCAGTGGTAGTTGACGGATTTCGATCAAGTGCCTTGTTGTGAGATTATTGTCGTGTGTTTTTCTTTTCTTATTTGTTAGGTTTTTTTATTTATATTTTTTATTTTTTCGTATTTCTTGTCTAGTTCTCCGACTTTCGAGGTGTGTCATTGTCCATCAATTGTTGGCGTGTTGGGTTGTCGTCTCGTTTCGCGRGAGATTGATGGTAGGACTCRAGCCTTCACGGGTCTCAATTTTGGAGGTGCATTGGTGGCTAGGTTTGGTCTATTCCAGGGTTTGGAGCGGTTCTTAGACTTGGACRCTACCCAAATCGTGACTTTGGTTTGCAGGGTGTAGTTTTACTGCTTTGTTTTCTCTCGACGGCGTTGAGCGGTTCTTCCGTGCCATATTTTTATTGGATACGACGTCTCTTGGGTCCTTAGTTTGTCCWATATTTTTCCACTTTGTGGTGGTTTCTAAGTTTTCTTTGTTTTTGTTTTGTTTGTGTTCTCCTCCTAGATATTGATCTATGAAGTTCAGTTTTTTAAGTTGTGTGTTATGAGTTTCATTGATTGCGACGATCCGACTGCTTCAATTCGATTATTAGGGATATTAAATTGACTCTGCAAACATAGTTATTAAAGAAGCTTTACTTCAATTATTATGTCGAACTTGCGCGAACTCACAGAATGTATTGTTTCGGATAAAGATTTTCTTTAAGGATTTATAGTTCATGAATTAGAACAATCGGCTGATGTATTCTGTTATTTAGATAAATATATTTGTATTTGTCAATTATTTTCTACGGAATTGGGTGTAAGTGCCGTTTGTCTATTCTCTATTAATAAAATTTTTTAGTTTTTCGTGTAAAAAAAAAAACAACAATAAGGCAATAACACCATTTCTCATTTTGCCCGCAACGTAACATTAACAGCTTCAAAAACCTTAATAACTGATTAACTGACGTTACATTACACCCGTCTGTTACCCACTTATCCATCACATGACAACTTCGAAACAATTACAGAAATGCCACTATATTTCTGTCTRAARCGCATCCCGGATATCACCTCGGCAACGCTCTAACGTGCGCATTTGACACTTCAACACAACAATCATCCCCAATTCTTTCGTTCTCACTTTCTCTCTCCTCCATTTTCACATTCCATCAACAATCATCAATTTCTTCTTCATCATCTCATCATCATTCAACATTCATCACTATCAAATCATTCAATTCTACTTCAGATCTATCCAATCCTCGTCCAACAAATTAACACCATTGTTGTAGCTGTTGTTTCTGTTCACAATCATCTGCCAAAATGTCGAGTGACAGCGAAGATCTTGACGAGGATGAGCTTCTTCAAATGGCATTGAAGGAGCAATCTGAAAGAGACCTTAATTACCAGAAACCGCCTTCAAAAGCGTCGAAACCTGTTGCCAATTACGTCCAACCACCCGCGAACAAAGCGTCTTCTTCTTCGAGCAAAAACCCTAACCCTAGGCCAAGGAATCATACCAAGTCAATGGATGAGGATGATGATTCTGAGGTTGAGATGCTGAGTATTTCTTCCGGTGATGAGGAGACATCGTCCAAAGCGTCGAATTATGGCGGTGGTGGAGGTTCCAAAGGGAGGAGTCGAGCTCGGGTTTCGAAAGATGATGGTGATAGTCAGTGGACTGGTGGTGAGCCTGATTGCTGGAAGCGCGTTGATGAGTCTGAGGTTAGTGTTAGGTTGTATTGATTTTGGTTAATTTTGATTTGATTGTGTTTCGTAGTAGTGTTGTGACCCAGGGATTATTGTGAGCTTAAATGATTTTGGTGTTTCGTAGTAGCTCTATAAGTTGGTTTGTTTTGGTGGCATTTTGAGGTAGGTGTCAGCTTTTATAGATTTTGCTGAGTTTGAATTTGGAATTAAAATGTGTTTGGTAGATTTTGCTAAATTTTGATATGATTGTATTTTATAGTTGTTTTGTGAAGTGTGATTTTTTTTAGAGCTTGAAGTGTCATCTTTGATGATTGTGCTAGTTTTTTTGGGCTTGATTGTTATTAAGGGAGTTTTATGAATTTAGGCAATTATGTGTTTTTTGGTTGTGCTTTTGTATGAATATGGTGGACTTTTTATTTTATTTTTATCTTTTTAATAGTACTGTACTATGTAATTTGTGCCAAACTTAATTTTTGAAAAAATTCCATAACTACCCACATTTGGACTATTTAAAAAACTACCCGAATTCCCCAAAAAAAAACAACTACCCACTTTTCCTAAATTAGAAATCACTACCCACTTTGGTTTTCCGGCAAAACAAAAACCACTTTGGCGTGGTCCCACCTATTCTCATTTCCTCCCAAAATCTCCCTATTTTATGAAATTACCATTTTACCATTACTTAAATCAATAATCTACCCTAATCCACCCCACCCACGTCATTCTGAACTCCTTCCCCCTTTTCTTCTCACTCCTGCTCACTCCTCTGTCATTCCTTCCATTTTGCATTTTTTTTCAATTTAGAACACTGTAATTGAGCAACAGCTTCCCTTTTTTTCATAGTACAGTAGCATGGATACTCGTAATACACGCACATCATCAACTTAGACTTTTTTCAATTTAAAGCTCGCATTCTTCATCAATGAACAAGGGATTGCAAATTTAGGAGTTGGACTAGCAATTGCTTTGTTGTTTCCATTGTTGGGATATCGATTGTGTTGTGTTGTTATCTTGGTGAGAGGATTTTTAGCAATTTTTTCGAATGGTGGTGAGCAGCGAAAGAGGAGCTAACGGCAAGAATATAGTGGAGGGGTGGGAAGAGGGGGTTGGAGTGTGCGATGTGGTGAAGCAGGGTCGCAGGATATGCGGGATATGGCGGGGTGTTGGGAGTGGTCGGTGATGGTGATAGGAGGAAGAGGGTGCGAAGGGATTGCGAGTGAGAGAGAGGGTGCGTTCTGCGGCGGCGGTGAGGCGGTTGTTTGGGGCGCATGAGTGACTCGTGACAGTTTGACTTGTGAAGTAGTAGCTGTGTCAAGGCAGTGTTACAGCCCAGAATAGTAATGGAATCGCCGTGAGGGAGCCGCCGTGAGGAGTAGCCAGTCGAGGTTGAATATAGCCGTGAGGACAGATCCCGTGAGTCAGCATGATGAACTCGTGAGGAGCAACGCGTGATGACTCGTGACAGTGTAGACAGAGGGTGAAGTAGATTTGAGAGAAAGAAGGAAGATGATGATTAGAGAGAATGATGAAGATGATGATACGAAGAACAAGGAGTACAATGAAAGAAACGAAAGTCAAGATGAATTAATTGGGTGGTAAGTTTTATTAGGATAAATGGTAATTAGGTTAGAATGAAACGTGGCCCACATGCCGAATTGGAGAGGAACAATGATAAGTGGTGGCGCCTAGCCGGAGTGGTTTCATTTCATCAGAACCGGAAGATGGGTAGGTTTTTCTAAATGTTTTGGGAAAGTGGGTAGTTGTTTTTATGGGGAATCCGGGTAGTTTTTTCTAAATATGTCCCAAAGGTACGTTTTATGGCAATTTTTCCTTTTTTGGATTGATTAAATCATCCATACTTAATTCCCTTTCAGTTCGAGACTGAATGCCTCATGACTGTAGTAGTTATCCTATTAAGGGACCTTCAATATTTCTTGACGAGTCACATTATTGGTTTTGTCTTCTCGGCAAAATGTCACTGAAAAGATCTTAACTCTCTTAAATATTGATGTTTTGTATTCGGTGTAATCTTCGATCAGTGTATTAAACAGGCCCTTAACATCTGGATACATATGCTACTTCAATACTTCTCTACTTTTCCTTTACTTTTGTCATACTCCTAGGACTTACTCCAATAGACAATAGGTGTAATACTTCACAAGTATCAATGAACTTAGGAAAAACAGAAATACCTGTGTCAAAATCTACATATTGGTGTAATGCTTTTGTAAAGTGAAATTGATAGAAACTGTGCAATAATTAGATATTTTTTTAAAAAGTGTYTTCCAAAGTAATAGAAAATACAACTAGAAGTTAGTCCATGTCTTTCATATTGCATCTATAGAATGAATTGCTTAACTGGAAGATAATTGGCTCACAATGAAGCTAACAGACGATTTTGATATATTTCTTAACATATCACATGTGACAATGGTACAGTGTTAAAAATGGCGTACTAAGGCGATAAAGGTCTTAGTGCCTAAGATGCAAGCGTGAGGCGCAAGCTTCATTACACTTTTGTGATTGAACATTTTCTCCCTTAAGCACACATAACTCATCAAATTAAATCATTAAAACACATATCAATTCAACAAAAGTTCTAAATATCATCACTTACTGAATTCACAAAAAAAGCATGTCATATAAATAACAAGATTATCCTCATGTGCAACAAAGATACTATTAATAACAAAGATACTATTAATAAAGGATAAATTTTAAAAAGGATATGGAAGACATCATATTTGATTATCTTCATATGTTATCATCTTTTTGTGCTATGGAAATTGTGTTGTCCTCCTCCATATCATCTTCATCAAGTGATTGATAGTCTTTCGTTATCTAAATAAACAACAAGTGGGTTTTATTTAATAATATAAAGTCGAAGTTAGTTGATAAATGTTTATGTTAATTAATTTTAAAAATTTGTATAGACAAAGTCACAGTAGGATTAAAAAAAGGTAAAAAATCAAAATGGTAGAAGGGTAAAGTCAGACTTTATGGTTCATTATATTACGGTACAACAAAATAAAAGAGAGGATAGAGGTGAAAGAAGAGGAGGAAACATAAATGGAAAAATAGAAGATAAAGTGTAATGTGTCCCGGAAAAAAATAAATAAAGGAATGATATAAGAGGATGGAAAGATTAAACGGACCTACGCTCTTCTTCTCTGGTTTGTGTATCCTTCTTTCTTTCTTTCTCTATATTCTTTTCTCTCCTTCTAGGGCGTGCTGTTTTGTTTTTTTTTTTCCTTCCCATTTTTCAGTTGGTCTCTTTGCCCACTTTCTGATGTTAAGGCATTATTTGGAATGGTGCAACCCATTTTAGTGAAAAATTAAACAATACACAATTCACAAGGCCTGCATTTCAATTAAGCCAAAAATAGCACCTCAACGCTTTAAGAGTGCCGAATCTAAGTTTCCTTGTCTAGGGGTAAAAAAGCGCACTCACCCTCCGCCTGTTCGGCTAATCACACCTTAAGCGTGCTTTTTTAAACACTGTGATGGTGCCCCTAGATATTTGCTGTAGCTATAGTTTGATTTTGCATTTTTTTTGCCTAACATACAACTTGATTTTGCATTTTTTCCAATGCAAGTTCTTCTCCTTCCCCCGTACCAAACACATTGATGAATATGCATCTGATTATCTTTTTATCCTCCTTTTTGAAGAAGTTTGAAACTCCACCTAATTAAATAAGCATAGAGGTGTACACCTTGATTGGTGAGGGAATTGGAAAAGAAAGAAAGGGTGGGAGGAATTAGTTTCCAATGTTTGGTTTAACAAAATAATTTAAGTGAAAGAATTGGAAGGAAATGCTCTTTGATAAATTTGACTTTCCATTACTTCTAAAACGGTAAGACTTGGGAGGAAAGAATCTAAGTTTCCTTGTCTAGAGGTAAAAAAGTGCACTCACCCTCCGCCTGTGCGGTTTAGCGTGCTTTTTTAAAAACTGCGATGGTGCCTAGATATTTGTTGTAGCTATAGCTTGATTTGCATTTTTTTGCCTAAATCAACTTGATTTGTATTAACGAATATGCATCTGATTATCTTTTTCCAATGCAAGTTCTTCTCCTTCCCCACGTACCAAACACATTAACGAATATGCATCTGATTATCTTTTTATCCTCCTTTTTGAAGAAGTTTGAAACCACCTAATTAAATAAGCATAGAGGTGTACACCTGATTGGTTGGAGAAATTGGAAGGAAAGAAAGGAAGTGGAGGAATTTTAGTTTCAATGTTGGTTTAAAACAAAATAATTTAAGTGAAAAGAATTGGAAGGAATTACTCTTTGATAATTTTGACTTCCATTACTTCTAAAAACGAAGACTTGGGAGGAAAGAGAAATTAAACCTAACATGGGAAGTTAGTTTTTTCGCCTTTCTCTTTTCTTATTTTCCTTTCTCCTCTTCCTTTCCTTATAGCCTGTTTGGTAGAAGAAGATTTGGAAGGAAAAGAAAGTAAACAAAGCATGTTATATCCGATCTTTGGTTCAAAAACAAAAAAAAAAAAAAAAAATTTAAGAAGGGAAAGGAAGTGAAGGAAATGAAAGTAAAAACTCTTAATAAATTTCACTTTTTTTCTCAAAGGTGGGGGAATTTTGGAGGAAAGGGAAAATTTAAACCAAGCATAGGAAGTTAAGGCTGGTTCCTTTCTTTTTCTCTTCCTTTCCTTTAGTAAATTTTAAACCAAGCATAGGAAGATAAAATAAACCAAACAGGCTAGTGGAGATAATTTATTTATTTATTATTTTTTTTTGTGGGAGTAGTTATACGTTTAAAACTTAAAGGCTCTATGTGGAGGGAAATCATGTTTGTAATCACATAAATACCATGAGCTTCTTTATCATAGGTGGGTGTGTGGGTGGTTTTTTTGGGAAGAGCAATAGAGGAGAGAGGGAAGTGACTGTTTTTCATATAAATAAATAAATTCTTTATACGTATAATTTGGGTTTGCTGCGTCTAAGATCTCTTCTTTGGAAGTTTGGGTTATCAATGTGTCCTTTTYGCATGTATTTTTTCTTTCCCATCTTGACATCTACGTTTGTATTTGTTAGTGCCGTTTTTTCTGTGAATGTCTATGGACTGCCATTGGCTTATGTGTGTGTGTTTTATTTATTTATTATTTTTTTTTTTGTCAGCTTGCTCGTAGAGTGCGAGAAATGCGTGAGGCTAGAGCAGTTCCAGTACCAGTAATTCCAAAATATGAGCGCAAACCTTCAGTAATGGGTAAAAAGGGGCTGGCAAATTTGCAGTCGTTTCCACGAGGCATGGAGTGTATTGATCCACTAGGATTGGGGTAAGCTTTCTTAGGTGCCATATCTTGCAAAATTTTCATTCTCTGTTTTCTGAAAATTAGTTGCTACTTTGCTACTCATATTCTTTCGTTGACTTTTATTGCTGTTGCAATTTTGAAACATGCCCTTCTACCCCCCCACTCCACCAAGTAGAGAGGAGAAAAGGAAAAGAAAAAAAACTCTAATCGTTAAATGATTTAGAGTTGATGATGACTAAAGACGATTGCTTCCCTGTATAATTTTTAGGTGAAACCATACAAGTGAAAGAAAATTGTGCTGCACTTTTCTTTTGTTCATTTGTTAATAGTTTCACGACCTGAGTTCATGCTTAAATGTTGTTTTCGACGTTTTGATTTACTTGTCACCTTCAATGCTAATTTATGTATCTTTGTYATTGCAGGATCATAGACAACAGAACACTGAGGTTAATAACTGATACTTCAGATAGCTCTCCCTCGAAAGAAAGAGACAATATTGATAATGAGCTCCGCGGTACATTATTTATTTCTTGACACATTCTTGGAGGCGTATATTTTTTATAGAATTAATTCAGCATTCTCCGCCCCTCACCTCTTCCATTGAAGCTATTCTAATCTCTGTGATTGCGTCAGTTTGAAAACATTGAATCAAAATGTTCTCTTAATTTTTATCATTTTGCTTTTCTTTTCTTTCATTTTTTTTTATTGAAGGTAGTAATTTAAGTTTCTTCTTTTATACATTGAATAAAGGAACTTTTGGCACATTACTATAACAGGTTTGAATCCTCTAGATTTGAAATCTATAGATGTCAACAAATCTAAACCCCACAATCAAAATCAATGGCTAATATTAATCCTATCCTGCACAAAATTCAAAATTCAAAATTAAAGTGAAACAAAAATTATTAAAAAACTCCCCATCTCACAACTCTACAACTCTACCAAATTTAAACTCTAGAGGATCCCAACTCTACTATAACACCTAGTAGCGAACAGTCTTAGTGT
The DNA here is from genome assembly GCA_008642245.1 of Bassia scoparia. Lineage (NCBI taxonomy): Eukaryota > Viridiplantae > Streptophyta > Magnoliopsida > Caryophyllales > Amaranthaceae > Bassia > Bassia scoparia. Next base: position 57,541 of record SNQN01001763.1, on the reverse strand, counting down.
CAGAAGGGCTCTTTTACTTTTATCAAATGTATTCTAGTTTGTATTATTGAGAAAAAAAACCAGATGTCGGCCCGCATGGAGAGTAACAGGTTATAAATTGGTATTTATTGTCCTTCTCGGTACTTTATTCATGTTCTGTACCATACCTAACTATCTCACAATTCTSCTAATTCCTTTAAGCAATATCTCTCTACAAATCGTTTGAAGTCTTAGTCTTTGCAAAACACTTGGCCCAATGGATGTTCCTGTAATATATGGGGTCTCAATTCCCTTTTTGTTTCAACTTGAGAGGGTAACTTATGGATTTTCTTTAAGAAAGCAAATATTGGTGGTTTCTTGTTATTTAGGGATTGGAGTTAGTAAACACCGCAAGCTTCACTTCTGTCTAACCTTGGCGTGAAGTATTTGAGAGGGCTTTGCATATGATATAATGTGTTCAGGTTCATTTGATAGGAAAAAGATTTTGAAGATGATGTATATCGTCCATGAGATGGTTTTTCTGCTCTTGTTTTTCTTTTTAATATAACATTTTATTTCTTTAGGATTTTAGCTTCTAGGAGAGATAGTCTAAAGGTCCATTATTGAACTGAGGTTGGTTATCTTTCTCAGTGCAATTTCATTGAGTCATGGAGTGGAAATCATCTTCGTTCTGCATAAGTCTCCATGTGTTTGACAGTTTGTCCTATAGGGGTATGGCGATGAATCCTTTCCTGAACTGGAGACTCTAATCAAAATCAAAGAAGTGGTGGAAGCAGGGATTTGATCATGATGTAGCTTCAATGACAATAAAATTAAATTGATGAATCTTTTTTAAGATGAATATATTGCTTGGGTAATAAACAACATAAAGGATTTATAAGGGATTCCTTTGATAATGGACTCTCTATGGTAAGTTGCTGGACATTTGAAGGTTTGATCCTATGGAAGTTTTTCATTCTATAAGCGTTCAAGAGGTTGGTTAATAGGAGATAGGTTTCTTGGATGTGCTATAATTTTGCCTTACTCCGTGTACAGATGTCGAAGTATCATTAAGACTACTATGCTGCATGATAGTTTTTAGATGCTCGGTCTTTTCTAGGGAGCTAACCAGCTTGTATGAACTACTTCTAGCTTTGTTTAGCAAGAAAGAAAAGCCACAAATAGTAATTCTTTGTTAAAGTGAGAGAATTGTTGAGYTTGATAATATCCATTGATGAATTGGGTTTGAAGCTTGATGAGAAAGAAACTGTATCTTTTGTCATCAGGTCATTTCCTAAAAAATTGTTCCAATATTGAGCTGTTAGACTTTAAAGCAGAACTAAAATTGTGTAATTGTTAGCATTCCAAGAGGTTCAGGAATAAGCTTCTATTCAGATGATGTTATACTTTGAGCTAATGACTGCCTTTTCTCATTTATGAATTCTTATTTCCTTAATAAAATGTAAGGTATTCTCAAAGGATATGAAATTTTGCAGAGAAATTGGCGTATTTCTCAGAGAAGTTTGATGCAAAATTGTTCTTGTCTCGGATACATCAAGAAACAAGTGCAGCAGATCTTGAGGCGGGCGCCAATGCTATAAAAACAGACCTCAAAGGCCGAACTCAACAGAGAAAAAATTTGGTTAAGGAAAATTTTGATTGCTTTGTCTCATGCAAGACAACTATTGATGGTATGTTAGTACAGCATTCTGATTGTTTGCGATTAATAATTGCTATCCAGTTCGATTAACGATTTTATTATTAGGTTAGCATATGCCTAATTATCAGTGATAATTCTTGAATAGATATTGAGTCAAAGTTGAAACGAATTGAAGAAGACCCAGAGGGTGCTGGAACTATGCACTTGTATAACATCATTCAGGGAGTGAGTTCACAAGCTACACGTGCTTTTGAGCCCCTGTTTGAGAGACAGGTGGGTAGGATGACTATTGTAGAACTTAGCAGTTCTCATTCTAATTATGAGTCATATTRATCTATAATTGCATTTCTTTATTTCAGGCTCAGACAGAGAAGATCAGGTCTGTTCAAGGAATGCTTCAGAGGTTTCGTACACTTTTCAACTTACCTAGTACAATCCGTGCCAGCATCAGTAATGGTGAACATGATTTGGCAGTCAGGGAATATAAAAAAGCAAAATCGATTGCACTGCCATCTCATGTATGTCAAYAGCTAGCATTGTTTCTGCTTTTTTAATCAGAGAGGATCCTGGTGTTTAATTAATAAGTTGATTAAATAATGAGTTTTTTATTTTTTTAAATTTTTTTTAGCTTTCATTTTGTCTGGTTGGAGGAGTTTCTTGTCAAGATGTTTATAAAGCATATTGAAATGTCCTCTATTTTTAGCCTATATTTACTGGGTGACTTTTATCCTTTTTTAATAGATAAGGTTCAAAAGAAATAAGTTACTTTGAATTATTGTTTCCATATCTATATCTGTCTGTGAAGTGAATCCTAACGTTTCAAAATCTGGTGTAATTGTGGCCAATTACATGGAAGATGTGCTATAGTACACTGTTATAATGAAWGGAGAGCTGAAATAATTATAGCTTCTCCATTTTATAGAAGAAAAATGAAAATGCATAAGAAAGTGATGTGAAGTACTAAGGTATTGTGTGTTGTAGCGCGAGGTGATGAAAAATTCTTCACCAACTCTGCCAAATGTTGTCCTTTAATATCCTAATGTATCAGTACTTGGTTCTGTTATTTATGTAGCTGGTTTGGTTTTCAGATGGAATGAAGGCTTGCTTATTCTTTTGATTTAGATTCGCTTGCAATACTTTCCCTCTTTGTARATATGATGAATTCTTATGAATTGTGTATATGTTATGATGACGGGGGTTGAGGCATTGAGGTTTGGGTTGATGTTCTCTTGAGCTGCTCTAAATTATCTCTTTTCTGTAATGTATAATTGTGCTGAAGTGCTARGAATTTTACTCTCTGATAGTTGTGTTTCTGGAAGTTAGCTCAGATAACTGACTCTCCGCAGCATTACATATTTTATTATTTTAKTACTGCATAGAGACCGTTTTCTTATTTAAGCAATTAGAATTATATGTTACTTTAATGCATGTAATCATTATTTACTTTCAGGTTGGAATATTGAAACGTGTGCTTGAGGAGATAGAAAAGGTCATGCATGAATTCAAAGGGACTCTTTACAAAACTATGGAAGATCCGCAGATAGATTTAACAACTGTAAGCTGATCGTAATTTTCATAACTTAGACATGTCTTAGTTATTATGTTGCTTGAAGATGTTTTATAATATATGCACTTGAGGATAAACATTGTTTTCATCGGAAAGGTCACGCCGTCATGGGTTCCAGTCATAGTGATAACCTCTAGTCCTGTACAGAAAAATGGGAAAAGGTTACATGCATGTGTATATTTTAACTTGGAAGGTCTTGTTTTATAGTTGCAATAGCCTCTAATCCTCCAGTGCTTTATTTACAGATAAATGGGAAAAAGGGTGCATACATTTAGTGTGAGACCTAACAAACTGGTCGATTAGGTTTATGTTAGGTTGGTTTTGAGGTGCTATAMATCTTTTGGTTTTTTTTCAGCAGGTGGTTGTTCTTTTTATTTTGATTTTGGTTTTGGGAAACAATTGATGTATTTGTAGGAAAGCATATTAAGTTTTATTAGTATGTACTACCAAGTACATAATAAGGTGACCCCACTTATGGGATTAAGGCTCTGATTGATTGATTATGTACTACCAAGTGAATGCAAATCTTTATATGTCAGAATTAGTTGATAGGAAGGGTACTTTGAGCAATCATTGGTTCTGCTTTTGACCAGTATGCCAAGATCAATGAGTGCATCACCAGGAAAGCAGTAAACCCTGAACKTGAGGATTTTTGTTGAAAAATAGTGTTAATAACTCCGATCATGGTGTTATGGCCTGTGGGCTGGCCTGGGTCAATTTTTTCTGAACTGATGAATTTTGTTAAAACTCTGATCAGTCTCATTTCTAGATGCTACTTTGGCAGCTGCATTTCTTAGGCAAGGCCACAAGGGTATGAGCATGTTGCGTGTGAGTACATATGTAAGTGTCAGAGGATGAAAATTTCCTAACACAACACATRGTGCTAGGGCGTGACACTTTAACAAAATTATTAAGAATCTWAAGTCAGGTTTTATTTTTATTATTCAATTAGGAGTTGTATATTCACACATCTTAGGTTCATTTATTTGATTTCTTTTTGTTGAAGTCATTATTTTAATTCTACTTGACCATAAACTCCATTTTTAAATAGCTGCTCCCATTCCTGTTACGCAATCTTTGTGGCTAGTAATTGCAGTTAGAAGGGGACTAGCAATGTCTTAAATGATTTGAGATTAACAAATGCAATTAGCAATAGTTTAGGGCCACTTACTATATTTATTAAATTTGCTTAACCCACCACATAGAAAAGTCAAGAGTACGGGGGGAGGCTAATAATTGCATAATTAGAAGGGGATTATAACCTTTTTTTTTTCAAGTGATTTAAGGTCACCAAATGTAATTAGCAATAGTTTAGGGCCACTTTCTATATTTGTTAAATTGCTTAACCCACCACTTAGAAAAGTCAAGAGTACTGGGTCACCACATAGAATTTCCCAAAGGTATATACACATTAATATGAATTTAACATGCTCCTACATGTTATATTTTCTCAATACATTGGTGAGAATTTGAGGTCAATTTTTTAATTTTATAGTTGGACTCCTAAAAGGAAATGAGACAACTATCTAGTTTTGAAGCAAGTGTCAAATGATTTCCTATTTGCTCTCGCCCATAATTTTACAATTTCTATTTATGAACCTTTGGTTCTAGACTTCTAGATAACCAAAGTATCCAATTATCAACTTAGGTGTTGGGTAGAAATTTCATACCTTTATTTGAATGTGTGAGACATTGAAGTGCTAACACTTTTTTAGGAGTATCCTCTTCACAATGTTATTGTTAAAGGCTGGTCTTCACATAGGGTCCTCATTCTGCTATAGTATTTTATCCATAAATGATTTTTCATTCGTTCCTTTTTGAGTTGTCCCAAAATTTCCATGCATCAAATCTCTTTCGAGCTTCATAATCTTTTACTCCCCCCATATCGCAAAACGTGCAACATTTGTATTAGCACACTCTCCAATGTAAAATAAGATAATTATGGGTTAGGTGAGATATTAAGATATTATTGGATAATAGGAGAGAGAAAAAGTTGTGGTCCCATAAAATAAGGGAGGGAATGAAGTATACAATAGGACAAAACAAGGAAACAAGGAGAGAGAAAGGGTTGTGGTCCCATAAGTATGTTGATTAATTTTTAATTAGGGAGTTAAAAGGGGTAATATGGCAATTTTGTCATTAAAAATATATCAAAATAGAAAGAAGTACTACTGTTGCAAGAATTGTGTTACTGTTGCAAGTTTTGCGTTACGGAGGGAGTAGCGTATTTTTCTCCCTTTAAAGTTTAAGGGCATGTTTGRATTGACAATAATCATTGAGGGGTAATAAAATTGAAATTAAGGTGTACTAATGTGGTGACATGGGATTGGGAATAATTGATAGATTTTGTGTGAGAGAGTGAGAGAGAGAGAGAGAGAGAGAGAGAGAGAGAGAGAGAGAGAGGGGGGGGGTTAGAGAGAGGGTTATTAGTGTTATGTAACTAATCTAACTATTACCCTCATAATTAGAGTAATATTTTTGCCTTTCAATTTTCACTTCTTTTTTTTTCTTTTTTTTTTTAATGGGATCATCATTTCACCTTAGTTTGACTTTTATTACACCCTTAATTCATTACCCTCAATTGAAGTATGCCCTTAAGTCGTGCATTTGTACACTATTCCTATTTTTAAAACTCATAATTCAAAATTATTGATATGCATGAGCATGGGCTTTTTGTCCGTAGGGGATAGGACGGATATCTTTGTTGATGATTGGCTGATTGCATGGAATAACAACTTTGTAAATGCACCCTTCTTATGTGATTATAGCTTTGATTGATTTCAAAATTATTCTCTTTCTATTTTTCCTAACCTAATGTACTATGTGCCATTTAATCAGCGTTGTGGCTCATTTATTGTTGTTTGTAATGCCTAGTTCTTGAGTGTAGGAGTTTTWTTTTAAAATTTTTATTAGAAGGGACAGATCAGTGCCTCGTAATTCAACTYTATCCCCGCAAACCTTGTTTCACGGGAAAGCAAACCAGCTGTCCCTCTTTGTTCATCCKCCATTGTTGAGGTTTTGACTATAAAATGGCAGCGAGGAAGATGGTGTACTGAATGAGTTTTGGTAATGAAGGAGAAGAGAGATAAAAGATTTTTTGATGTTACAATTTCCTAAAGTTTCAACCTAAAGCAATCATTGTACTGTTTTCTGCTGGCAACCTTGTTTTTACTCTTTACCGTCATTTATAATTAATTATCTGCCCACCATTGCAAGTTTGCAACTTTATTTCATTAAAGAGTATGTGTAGAGCCCACACATCCATTTTCTTCCTATTAATTTTTACAACTTTTGGCCTTTTTTAATACTCTTCTTCTAAAAACTCATGAATGAACCAAGCAATCCATTATAACGAACTATGGCCCAAATTATCTCACAAAAGCAAACCCCTCCATCAAACCGAAAATACCCAACTAGCGAATTGTGTGCCGGTATCAGTTCCGTGCACTGAACTAAACTGTGAACTATKTGACTCTTAGTCAAACCATGTAAGGAACAGTCCATATTGCTCTCAGAGTATGATTTAACACTGTGGTTGGTGAAGTTTACCCGTCTTGACAAGTTCTACAAGTAGTTCTAGTTTCCACTTTCCAATATTTTGACTCTTCCTCATATTCAACGCCTTTAAAGGACCTAACTGGCTTTTGTTTGACCTTTGATATTTTCTAAATCCATTATATATTTTATTGTAAAACAAGACATCATAAAATAATAATAGAGATTTGGTAATGTGTACATGTGTCTTATGAAATTAATTTTGTATGCCTGTGCTGTATACCTCATTGATAATTTTGGTCATTACTCTTTACTGTTATTTCTACTTATAGTAGGTAATTTATGCTGCTTCTTATAGCTTGAAAACACTGTGAGACTGCTTCTGGAGCTAGAACCTGAATCAGATCCAGTGTGGCATTATCTGAATTTACAGGTTAGTTTTTGTTACAACTACATGATGTCTAATGTCCCACTGTAATGTCCTATGATTCCATTTTCCTTAWTTATTTTTTTTAAAWTTTTTTTTACGCCATGTTCCTAACATYWGCAATACTTGGCGGACAGTTTAGTTCCTACAATGATGTATTTAGCATGATATATAGGTTTGGATAAAACATTAGACTTATTAAAATGAATATTATTATACTTGAATAAACATTTATTGTTATAAAGTTTTTTATTAATATACTTCCTCTGTTTCTCTTTTATTTGCAACAATTGCCTGCCTTTTTAGAAATTTCATATTAATTGCAACAAATGTTTCCTTTCTTTGTTAAATCATTTCTATGTATTTTCTTATTAAATCACAGCCTCCACTTTCTCTCTCTATCCCTTTTCCACTCACAAGTCAAAACTAAATTTTCCTAGGAGTCCGTGTCACGGTCCTAGCGTTTGACGCTGGAGCGTGCGGTTGCGCTTCGGCCTTTGGAGGCGAAGCGTAAGCCTTCTTGCGGAAATGGGCCTCACAAGCACACAGCAACGTGAGGCATTCTCTTTTAGAAAGGGCGGTCCGGGCGCTTGGACGGCCGACTACGTCAAAGCGGGCCCAAGCGGGATCCGGACTCGGGAATCTGTATTTGAGTTTGGGATTTTGGGATTGGAATGCTGAAAATGTAAGAGCACAAATCTATAAAGGCATTAAGGCATTAACACATTACATGGGTAGGAGGAATGCTTGTGTGAAATATTTTTCTCATATCACCTTCCCCCTAAAGAGTTAAATTAAATGAATACATTTGCCCCTAGGAACACCCAAAGAGATTAGACCTACTTCAACAAAAGACATAATTCTAAGGCACTTGTGGGGCGACGCGCAGGAAGCGCCTACAAGGCGAGACTCTAACTTAGAAAAATACATGGAAAAGGGTAGGATCCTAACATCCTTCCCACTTAAGTTGTCGACGACCTCGTCGACTTACAAACATTACAAAAAGAAAAGAAAATCTCCTATCCTAAACTTTGTTTCTTTTGCTGCGCCGTTTGTCTCAGGTGGATCTTGTTCTGGAATTTCTTCTTCTGTAGCTTTTGCGTCTTTGATGAGGGTGCTTCAGTCTTCTGCTTTTGTGCGGGCGAGCTGCTTTGTCGTTGCCCGAGTCTGTTCTTTTTCTTCCATGATGTCTGAGTTTCATGGGTCTTCTTTGCTAGGCTTCACCATCTGCATTGCTGAGAGCTGACGCCTTGAGGATCTTTGGAGACCTACTACCGGACTTGGTGGTCTGGCATCCACGATATAGTAGTCCATAACTGGTATCACCATGTTCTGCTCCTTCTGAAGAAGTCCATTCCTAGGACCAAATCAAATCATCTATGTCCGTGACAGTGAAGTCAATTCCCCTGCCATCGTTCACGGTTGCGGGCACTTGTTTGGCGATGCCTATATCTGCTTCTCTGGAGTTGACAGCCTCATTTTGAACTTTCTTTGGTGATGGTCAACCAAGTGTTTGGCTCTTTGTGTCATGAATGTGCGTCGCACCTGTGTCACGAGGCGCGCACCTTTCGTCCAACCAAAGTGGATGTCAGCATACATAACCTGGTGGTGTCTGCTTTTCTTCTTTCTTTGCCCATTGCGCACATCATGTACACAGCTCCACACAGAGCGGCTCCTTCTCTTCGTTCTTCTTCTCTTCAACTTCGTCCCTTGTCAGACTCGTCTTCTAGATCATGGCCGAGCACGTGTTGGAGTTTGTCAATTTCGCCTGTGTTTGCATTCCCCACCATTGTGTGGGCCTCTACAAACAAGGCAGCTAAGCTGCTTCTGTCGAAGAGATGATCCTTTTGGGTCCCATATGAACCTGGTTTGCTTTGTGATGGTTGAGATGACTCTGATTTTGTGTCGCCTCCCCCACTTTTGCTTCGATTTACTTGTAGAGTTTGAGGACACACGCGAGCCGCTCGCAGCGCTCCTTGGAGAGCCTGGAGTGGGCTTGAGGGCGTGTTGTAGACTCTTTCTTGAGCTTTGCTCCTTTCCGAAGGAGTAATCAGCAAGTCTCTCCGCTGCGCTACAACCTGCCGAGAGTGGGTGAGTTTTTGTCTCATCAATTCTCTTTGGGCCCATTCTTTTAAACCGTAGATGAACTTGAAGAGCGATCTGTTCTGACATGTCTATGTCGAGCATACATGCGTAGAACTCACGCACGTGCTCGAATGGAGCCCTTCTCGCTTAACTTCTTGCAGCTTCCTTCGGGCAATGAACTCTGTTTTTTCAGGGAGGAACTGTCCATGAACTGCGTCTGAACTCATCCATGTGTCTATTTTCAGTACCGGCCTCAATCTCGCGTGCTTGGTGCGCCACCAGAGCTTGGCATCATCAGCTAGATGCATACCTCTGTGTCCACCTTCAAAAGACTCGTCCAGCTGACTGACTTGAAGAACTGCTCCATGTCGAACAGAAAGTTTGTACCTCTTTCGCATCTCGGGCGCCATATAGTCCTTCGGCTTGGCCTTGATTTTTGCGCACCAACGCCTTGGGATGTTTTCGCTATAGCGCCGCTTCAGTCTCACACTTTCCAATGCTTCGTCGGCCTGGTGCAGACGAAGTTCACTTGCTCTTTAGGCGTCCTTTTCCGACTTCAATACCTGATCTCAGCTTCCAGGCTATTCAACATTTTGGCTTGCTCGATGACCAATGTTTTCGAGCTGAGCCCATTTTCGGACTTCCCTTCTAGCCATGCGAGTCTTCTCTATTTCCGACCATTTTCGGGACTCCAAGTGTGTTCACAACCTGGCTCTGATACCAACTGTCACGGTCCTAGCGTTTTGACGCTGGAGCGGTGCGGCCTTCGGCCTTTGAGGCCGAGAGCGTAAGCCTTCTTGCGGAAATGGCCTCACGAGCACACAGCAACGTGAGGCGATTCTCTTTTAGAAAGGCGTCGGGCGCTTGGACGCCGACTACGTCAAAGGGGCCCAAGCGGATCCGGACTCGGGAATCTGTATTTGAGTTTGGATTTTGGGATTGGAATGCTGAAAATGTAAATGCAAGCACAAGATCTATAAAGGCATTAAGGCATTAACACATTAGCATGGGAGGAGGAATGCTTGTGTGAAATATTCTTCTCAATATATCACCTTTCCCCTAAAGAGGTTAAATTAAATGAATACATTGCCCCTAGGAGACACCCAAAGAGGACTTAGACCGTAACTTCAACAAAAGACATAATCTAAGGCACTTGTGGGGCGACGCGCTGGAAGCGCCCACAAGGCGAACTCTAACTTAGAAAAATACATGAAAGGTAGATCCTAATACCGTGCATGCCCATTTGTTGCAATAAAGAAAAGAATATTACCCAGAATCATAAATTGGTAGTATAACGAACAATTTTTATTGATAGTATTATAGGTTATTATCATCAAAAGCAAATTGATTAACAATTGTATGAATTGTTGATGATGACTATTTGAGTTGAAAAATATGTTTGATGATGAACTATTTTGTTGAAAATTAACAATTTTGATGTAGACGATGAACTAATGGAGTAAATGGACGAATTGATGTTTGTGTGTGTATTTGGTTTCTATACACATGATTTAGGATATACTTGACTACTGATTGATACTCTGAGTGAATCGACTTACTAACTCAAATAAGGAACCGATAAACTAAAATAGAAGAGGGAAGATAGGATTCTTGATTGATAAAACTGATAAAGAGAAAACAGATACAAGGACTTTCAAGAGTGTCATGGCTCTCCAGCTCAAAGCTTTTGATTACAACTTCTGAATGACCTTTTCTTAATGCTACCCCTAGACTTAATACCCAACAATCCCCAAAAGATCCTAACAACCCTCGTACTGGTATCACAACTGTTGTCTTTTAGCCATTACACTGTCTCCAACCTTGTCTCCTCACCCACTTTTGTGTCGCCACATCCTCTTGTTTCTTGGTCTGTCCTTGTTTGTCCTTACGTCTGCTGTAGGTGAAGCAGACTGGTGAGTGCACTAAATGCATCACATCCCTTCCCCCTTGAATTTTAACCTGTCCTCAAGGTTTGAAGGTAGGAACCGTGTGGCTATGTGTGGTGGCGTCCTTCCCACGTGAGCTTCAAGAGTGGCAGTCCACCCACTGATCAAGACTTCCAGTTTGCCCCCTTTTTCCTCCAGTCAAGCATCTCCCAGGCTGTCCACCCTCAATTCCAAATCGGTGGCTAGTTGTGAGGAATAGTAGGAGAGGCACGCTTTACCCCGCGGCCTTAAGTTGGGGACACATGAAACACGTGGTGTAATCGACATGAACAGGTAAGCCAGCTGATACGCCACCTTCCCAACGCGCTTGACCACCTCAAAGGGCCCATAAAACCTTGCTGCAAGTTTCTCATTAGGCCTCTTGGCTAGTGACCTCTGCACGATTACGTGCAACTTCAGATACCCCAATGCCGACTTGAAATTCCACTTCCTTCCTCTTTTTGATCAGCATAATGTTTTGGCTCGCTGTTGGGTTGTGGAAGGTTAAACGCAGCTCGTCCAGACCCCATCACGTCCATTAATAATTCCTCCAGGAATCCACCACTGTTTGCCCCTTGCTTATATCGAACCATCTCGGTGGCTCCCACCATACACCGCCTTGAACGGCGAGCATTTGAGCGATGAGTGAGGGAGGTGTTATACGAGTACTCGACCCAAGCCACACCCGGCCATGACTTGGGTGCACCCGATGCAAAACACGCAACGTAAGGTCTCAAAGCATTTGTTAACGAGTCTGACCATCCGATTGAGGGTGGTAAGCGGTGTTGCGGTGAAGGTCAGTGCCTTGTAATCGAAAAAGCTCCCTCCAGAAAACACTGAGAAATACCTTGTCACGATCGGACACTATGGTGGAAGGAAACCCGTGCAACCTGACCACCTCCTTGACAAAAAGATCGGCCACCGTAAGCGCCGAGAAAGGGTGTCTCAACCCGATAAAATGAGTGAATTTCAAGAACCGATCCACAACTACTAGGATCGAATTAAATCCTTWRGAGCTTGGCAACCCTTCGATGTRGTCCATACTTATATCCTCCCACACCGCCGTTGGGACCGACAATGGCTGTAGTAGTCCGGATGGTTGTTGCGAGTATTTGAATTGTTGACATACCCCACACTTGCGCACGTAATCGGTCACCTTCTTCCTCATGCCTTGCCAGAACCAATCTGCCATTAAACGCAAGTACGTCTTTACTTCACCTGCATGACCCCCAACCGGAGAGTCGTGATATTCCGCCAAGATTAAATCGACGTACCTTGACGACTTAGACAGCACCACTCGATTCTTATACAGTAGTCGTTCCCCAATTAACCTCAAACCCTTTAACTTCATTTCCTCGAGCCAAATCTTCCAGTATCGAATTAAGAAAAAAGTCTTGCTTAATTTCTGCGGCTATTAGAGCCCAATCCAGATCCACAGTAGTGATTAAGGCCCTCAACTCGATTGGGCATGTGGTTTCCATTGGGCCCGTGAACTCGAATGACTGGACCGCAATCGGCCCTTGGCCTTTCYTTGATAGGGCATCARCAACCCTATTTGCCACTCCTGGTTTGTACTGCACCTCAAAATCAAACCCACTGAGCTTGCTCATCCACTTCTAATAGTCAGGCCTCAATCTCCTTTGTACGGATCACAAATCTTCGGCCCAACAAGTAATGCTTCCACTTTTGAACAGCCAAACATATTGCCATTAMCTCTTTTTCATAAACTSATTTGCCTTGGGCCTTCAACCCCAACATGCTACTATAAAAGGCCACTGGCTTTTGGGMTTGCATTAGGACCGCCCYTAAACCACAACCTGATGCATCCGTTTCCAGGATGAACGRCTCCTTAAAATTGGGCATAATTAATACGGGTGCCTCCGTCATTGCTTGCTTCAACCTAGTGAAAGCCACCGTGGCTGCCTCTGACCACCCGAAGCTATCCCTCCGGAGTTGGTTCGTGAGTGGTTGTGCAATCTGAGCATAGCCGGCTATAAATTTGCGGTAATAGCCCGTAAGGCCCAAAAATCCGCGAAGATCCTTGAGACTCTTCGAGAATGGGCCAATCAATCATGGCCTTCACCTTTTCTTGGTCCACTGAGACCCCCTGGCCCGAAATAATGTGGCCCAAATAAGCCACTTGTGCTTGACCGAAATCACATTTTTTCTTGTTGACAAAGAGTTGATTTGATTGTAAACACTCACACACTGTGCTCAAATGACTTGCGTGCTCATGAGGATTAGCACTATAAACGAGTATATCGTTAAAGAAGACTAATACGAATTTACGAAGGTAGGGTCGGAATACCTCATTCATCAAGGCTTGGAATGTGGCCGGGGCATTGGTTAGCCCGAATGGCATGACGAGGAACTCGTAGTGTCCTTGGTGGGTGCGAAAAGCGGTCTTCGGTATGTCATGCTCCTTCACTAAGATTTGATGATACCCGGACTTTAAGTCAAGCTTAGTGAATATGGTGGYGCCATGTAGCTCATCCAAAAGCTTGTCGATCACCGGAATGGGGTATYTGTCGGGAACGGTGGCCTTATTGAGGGCCCGGTAATCCACGCAAAACCTCCAAGAACCATCTTTCTTCTTCACTAAGAGGACCGGGCTCGAGAAAGGACTACTCGATGGTCGGATTATCCCGGCTCCCAACATTTCCCCAATTAGCCTCTCTATCTCATCTTTTTGGAAGTGCGGGTATCGGTAGGGTTGCACACTAATCGGGTCCGTTCCTTCCTTGAGTGTGATGGCATGCTCGTGCCCCCGTCGTGGTGGTAGTSCGGTAGGAGATGCGAAAATTCCCTCAAAGCGGCTCAACACTGGCTCTAAGAAAGGAGGTATTATGGATTCTTGTTCCTTAGTATGATCAACTACTGTTTGGCAAAACTCCACCAAAATGGCCCCACTTTGTTTCCTTAAAGTCTTGATCATCGATCTTAGGGAGACTTGTGATGTAGTGAGAGTGGGATCTCCCTTAAGTTCCACAGAGGCCCCATCCACTATGAACTTCATGATTTGGGTTTTCCAATTAGTGATAATTGGACCCAACTTTTCCAACCTCTCAATACCAAGGATAATGTCACAATTGCCTAGTTGCAACGGTAAGAAGTCCTCCTTGATTTCAAAATTCCYAGCCAACTTCAATGGCACCTGCTTACACACACCTTTCCCGACAATCGTTTCCCCGTTCCCGAGAGACACCCCAAAGCTCGAGCTCCCATTAGTCGCGAGGCCCACTCGTTCTACCGTCGATAAAGAGACAAAATTATGCGTTGCTCCTGGGTCCACCATGACCACCACCCGTTCTCCATGAACCTCTCCAATCTTCAGACACTCGATTCAACATCCATTTCTTGTTCTCCGTACAGGTGTAACGATAATTGGTGTGTTCTGAATTTATATGGTTACCCACTCACCTCGGTGTTCTCGACTCTGTAAAGTATATGTATGCCTCTTCTGTATGTCTAAAAATAAGGTTTCCCGTTTGTTCCCACATGCCTGATAAAATCGTGAGTGTGGCCTCCCCCCGCGCATGTTCCACCAATAACTGTGGTGCATTAGAGTCCTCTCCATCTCCTACAACATATGTGTAGCACGAAGGTGGAGTGGTGTGCTTTCCTATTCTATGTACCACACCGCTGTATATGTCTCTTGTCCAACACCTGACGTCCATTACACTAAACAGTGCATGGCCAGCAAAAAACAACGTGCAAACCACACATCTTTATATCTCTTTTTTTTTTTTTATACAAAATGAACTCAGATGCGTCAATATTCTCTATTGACGCAGTGTCTAGATCTCTCGTTAACCGGAGGAGTAGAGAAGTGCGCGCGTCATGGGGCGAGACTGACTCACAGTCTCCGGCCACCGTGCTTGACGTATAGTTAGGAGCTTTCAGGAGTGGGCTCCGATTTATTCGATGCAATTTCCATGCTGAGGTTGTGGAATGAGCCAGTTCTAAGTCCTTTACTTCCAGTCCACTGTGCACCTCGTGAACAATCCACTAGGGACAGTATGTAGGTTTTCAAGTCTAAGTCAAAGCGTGATTGTATTAACTACAGAGACAAGAGAACACCTTAGTGCCCCCTAGAAGAATGGAAATGGCGAGCTCACAATGCCCCCACTGAGAGCTCGTCACGCTTCGGTGACACTACTTAGCAGAGCAACCCAGCTCCCCTTGTCCTCTTCTCCTCTCAATTTCTCCTTCTCTCCCCTCTTTTGGCCAGCCTTTCTTCTACATCTATGCGTTTGAATTCCGGCGAAGGAGTAGTCCAAATGGAGCCCACGTCCTACAATGGCCCCCACTGTTGCGCTTCAGGAAATCAAACAAGCCTCAACATCCTCATCTCAATTCTCAGACCCCATTTATATCTTCAATTTCATCCTTGAACTCTGTTGCAAAAGCTTCCATCTCTGTGTATTCCTGACTCATTCAGAGATAAAACTGGCCGTCCTAGACGCATGTATGACTGATTCGGGAATAGTCCTTCAGTATAGCAACGAAGGTCTGCCAGTAGTCCTACTCCAATGAACAACCATTGTCCGATCGTTCATTTACCCAATTTCCGTGCGTATCAACGTACATTTCTCTTACATATCACGGTGTCAGGTATAATTTTCCAGTCTTACCCAATTTCATTTATTTATAAAACTCAATCATATATCATTTCATTCTTGTTATTGTTTTTTTGTTGGTTCTCTCTGTAATAGCAGGTACATTAAGTTATGTCCGGAGTGACAGTGCCGGAAAGATGTCATTAGACATACAACTATGGCCAAAAGTCCACAGAGCGAGGATCTGCCAGCACCAAGGTCAACCCCGAAGAGTTCTTGTCCACACCTTGGCCTGATCAACCAAGATCTCGCGCAAAGCTCACCCAAATAAGCTCTACGACACGGACCCGAAAGTGCTGATGAGCGCGTTGCTCGGAAAGCACTGGCGCGGACTGAGGTTCATGCCTTAAGCCCATCCTGCACTCAATCTCGGAGGCAGAAATCCAGACTCACGTGCCACTTCTCTGACCTGAGCGCATCACCAGGACTCCAACATCCAGTCGCCACATTAGATGTGGGGGATAGAAAAAGATGATAGTCAGCGAATGTTCCATCTGCTACTTTGTCCATGCACTAATACAATCCAACACTGTTCCATTACCCGTGTACCTTGTGTCGCGTGCGTCCAACTGATTGAACGTCGGCATTTCGAG
Organism: Bassia scoparia; assembly: GCA_008642245.1. Lineage (NCBI taxonomy): Eukaryota > Viridiplantae > Streptophyta > Magnoliopsida > Caryophyllales > Amaranthaceae > Bassia > Bassia scoparia. The sequence goes on along the minus strand of SNQN01001763.1, from coordinate 41,212 downwards.
GCTTTCCCTTAGGGTTATCTCACCAACACCGCTATACATCTTGTGCACAACCTACGGAGTCTGCCTACCACCAACCCTTGTTCTGCGCTGCCTTCTCTCCCCCAAACCCTTGCCGGGCCCTACGACCATATGCATTCTTCACTGCCACATCACTCCTCGAACATGTTTAGATTCGCTAATGTTTGGGTGTCACAACTGCGCATCAACTCTGCCATCATTCGATCACATACGCACTCGCTACCCACCTTCAGCGTAGGGTGTCTTTTGGTGACGGCAGGATTGTAGTGAGGTTGAGTTGCATCTTCTGTTCTAATCTTGATATGCGGTGCTCCCCCATTTCGCTAGGCCAACTAGGCTTCCGACGGCTCCTTTCTGATCCTGATCACACTGCGGATTGACGCTCGCCGATATAGCGACTTTACCAAGTAGAGTGGTAATCTTCTCCTACGGTCAAGATTAAGATCAAATCCTTGATTCATATCGCTGCCACTTCCTCTACCACACCCCAATGATTCATTAATTCACGGTATTGTTGATCCCCAAATCGAACCTTCGATACGAAAAACTGCTGTATGCTCATGGTTGATGCCGTCTACGCTTGGGGTGACGCACGGAATTGTATCCGTCCCTTCTAACCTGCTTCTTCGGTCGGGCCTGCCAAAGCAGGGGCGCTGCCTGAGTTGCCTCGGGAACCGATACTCATGTGCTAAGCGGAAAGTCCTGTTCAGGGACTCTCAGCTGTATCCTTGAAACAGGTGTGGGCGCTTAGCTGCTTTTAAAGCATGGTGTGCACGAAGACGAGTTGGAGTTGCTGAGCCGAGTCTCCACCGCCCGTGACTAATAAGCTGCTAACAACGCACAAACTCTACGTGGACCCACGAGCGTGAATCTGATAAATCACTTTTCACTTCAATTCCTTACGCATCCTATCACGTCAGGGTGATAAGAATTGAGGTTCGACGCACCCACCGAAACCAGGATTCTGATGCTCATGAGATGACAGTGTGTCTTGTGGTGCTCTGCCAGTTTGACCACTTTGTCAGAATTGAGCAGATCGAACTGAAACCCTACTCTGCGACCACTCACAACTTCACAGAGAGAATGTCAACTCGGCGTGACTTACTAACTCCAGATAAGTGAGAAGAGGAATGAACGAGACTCTGTCTCTCGTCACTAGTGGAACTTAATCACTCTCTGGATTAAAGAGAAAATACATCCAGCAGATTTATAGTAGATCTATCGAATGAGAGCACTAGCTGCGCGGGCTCTCCATTACCCAAGTCTCAAATCTTGTTTATTACTATAGCTGTCTCTGCGTGATAGACCCTGATTGTCCTTTGAATGCTCACTGCTGCTGTTCTCACGGTTGACCTTGAGGGATGAAGCTGTACCCACATACAATTCCCACAAAAGAATGGTGGCGTGGACCCTCTCATACCAACGACGCCTTTATCTTACTCGCCAATAATCCTCTCATACTTGTGTCTCTTTTTATTACTAGCGTTTACGTCTTTCCACTTTCATATCCCCACTATTCTTGTGATGTATCTTTGCTCTACATCTTATGTTACTTTGACATGTCTTTTTCAGGTGAACTATCACTTAGAGTGTCCTCTCTTTATGCTTTTAAAAGAAGTTGAAAGATACAGATATTCATTATTAGAGTGAAGTGATGCAACTTGTCTGCATCATGATCAGATTCAACCTATATTTGTTGCCGTCTTGTTTGATTTCCTCATTACTGGCTGTGAGTTCTTTTAAAGTGTTACATAACTGTCCCATAGCTCCTTCTATCTTGACCCACGGCCAAACTCTTTGAATTATCCTGGTGTCTTCTTTAGTGTTTTAACATTAATAGCATTGTAGATTCTTTTCTTTTATGCCAGTCATATCGTTGTTGTTGTATTCTGTCTCCAGCCTTTCTTTTTTGTTCTTGATTGTTGATTGTAGTTGACTGTTGTAAGCTTGTAATTATCTTGGTATGATTGATAACTATTAATTTTAGGTGGGTTTTTAGATAAATTTATAATGAACCATTCATTCATAGTCTTGAGTTTTCACGTATACACGTCTCAAATAAATTCAACCTAATACTCTCACCACAAAACATAACGCTGACACAATGATCTTCTGAACCGTGTATTTTAGTGCGGTTCTTTCACTGTACGACCAAAGAATACAAGAGCTTGCTTGAAAGCAGCGCGTACCTAATAGTATTATGAAGCAAGGCCTTTGAAGAGCGAATTGCAGTACCTAATTGTTAATAATCATTAGCACTGGTTAGACTTACAGACGAAGAAATCTCCGCCTCATCGACAAATATCGAGAAACAGGACACTACTGCGTAGGGAATCTACTCAATCTTGATGAGAGCGATTTTTATTTGGTTTTACTGAATCAGCATTTCTGTTACAAACATGGTGTAAAATAGACGCTAGTATTTTGCGCTGAATACCCTGTTAATCTGTTTGTCATTTTTACATATTCAGCCAGATATGACACAATGTGGGATACCTGTGTAAATTTCCCTAGGATGACTCTGCCATCGACAGCGATAGACTGTAGGAAGAATGTGTCAGATGTATTAATACACAAACAGAACCTCAACAAATCAGACAAACAGCTCACCCCACATAAAACTGCTCTCTCAAAGTTCCCTTTAGCCTGGACACATTTCATGGGAAAAATGACACTTTCAGTTTGCACGTAGTGATAAGACAAATATAATGCACAACCGGCTAACTCTTCTATAAATCTTACACCTATCATATTCGTTCTTGAGAATAATTAGTGGCATATTACAGTATACTCACAATTAGTAATTTGTGAGCTAGCCTTAAGTCAGAAGAGGACTTAAGGGAATCAGAGGACTTTGTTGACTGGAATTTTGTTGTCACATGGTTGATCAGTCAGTGCTATTGCTTATCACAACTTCAATATACTTGAAGTACATCGAGTAGATTGAAACAAAAGATACAAAATCTAATACGGGAAATGAAATTAGGTATAGTTCGTGTTTATTTGTGTCAAGAGGTGTTTTCTAGATCATACAATCACTTCAAGGTGAATATTAAGTAATGATGAGCCTTATTTTGGCTCTCAACTCATAGTTCAATAAATATAAATTCTTGTAACACTCCATGATATGAGTAACACCTTTCCCAAGTATGATTTACCAACCCTACTCCCACTAATAATTCAGTGTCAGTATATGGCCCGTCCCGATCATGAATCAACGGTACAATAATGTCATTCTTCAATAATGCAACTTTGCTAATCTGCCCCTCGCCAGTAATTGACTGCGGTATTCCGTCCAATCTGATGCGTCAAACTAAATTTGTACAACACAAAATTGGATAAGCAACTAATAATACAGAGTCATTCTACATTAAGAAGGTTTCAGAGAATAGAACACCAAGAATAATGTTTCGCCTTACAGAATATTTCTCCTATAGAAAATAAAAAAAAAAGGTACTTCTTTCCATATATCTTAATGACGTTAAATTGTGATGGCCTTGCTTGTGACAAGCGCTCCTACAATCAAAAATGCTATCACGAAGGCTACAGAGATTTAAGCTCTAGATACAAATGTCATCAAGCAAAGCGAGAGCGATGTGTTAAATTCAAAGTTAATTCATCGAAAATAGCTAACAAAACTCGGGACTCAATCCACAGTAAACAATCACGCTCCTTTAGATAACGAATTATTAAAGACAAATAATTATTCTCTAAAGGCACTTGCTTCCTTCATCCAGTTTGATAAATAGAATCCCTTACAGGCCCGTACCATCTTGTCCATCTGCACCACTAAACATTCCGTGTTCAAACAGCATCTGGTCGAGATAAAGACCCCGCGGTGGCAATAAATTTGATGAAAAACTGAATACAATCACCCTTTCAATAAATGGTCATTCACTCACAACCATTAATTGATAAAAGTGACCCAAATTTACCCGTGCTCCTTTCATCTTCTATGGGCATGAATACCCTGATAATTGATACTACTTGTCACCTACTTGCGCCTGACTTACAATGAAACCGTGGATTATCTCGGCATTCTCTAAAAGCATACTCCATAAACATGCATAAACATGCAAGTTTGTTTAATTCAACCCGCCATAATATAAGTGGATAGCGAGCTCAAACCACATTGTTCCGCTAGGAGAATCTAACAATATGGCAGAAGTTATTCTTCTACTATGTGTAGCAGCAGTCCATATAGTTGCTAGCATCACTGTTATAGCTCGGCCTACCACACAGCAGGCGGTAGTCACTTGCCCAAAAATGCCATTAAAAATGCACAAACACATTACAATAATACGCATGAGGTTCTGACTAGTTGTCCCATGTCCACCCTTTTCAGTTTGGAATACGTGTCCTGTGTTACTTTTATTCTTAAGATGGGAGTTACGGCAGGATCATTATATGTAGGCAATCTGCAATCTTTGTAAATCACTGATTTTTGTACGTCATATGTTGTACTAGTCTTGTGCAAGTGACAACGCGTAAACAAATAAATGGAGTAATGGTGTGAAACACTACGAAGA
>SNQN01001763.1:24529-36640 GCA_008642245.1 Bassia scoparia | reverse complement strand
GGCCCAACACTCTCAATTCAGCCTTAATATCATCCTTGAGCCCGCTCAAAAACTGGCCCAACATGATGCTTTCTGGAATGTCCTCTAAGGGTGCTGCCATCTCAATGAAACGTTGCGTATAATCCAAAACTGTGGAGCTTTGAATGGTGTCCCAGTATTAGTTGGGYGAAATTGTTGGAGTACCCGGATCTTCATCTCCGACCATGACTTCCAAGGGCGGCGGCGGAACGCCCACTGGTGCCACCTTAAGGCCTCCCCTTCCAGCGAAACCACCGCGCATTCCAGCTTCTCCTCCTCCGTCAATTGGTGGATAGAAAAATATCGCTCCCCTTTTAATATCCATCCAACCGTCCTGGGTCCTCTCCATTGAACGTCGGCATTTCGAGCTTCCGGTATCTCCACCTTCCACCTCCGGCAAACACCCGTCTCTGTTCTTCCCCCAACCGCGGGTCGCCCCCTTCCATCGCGTTCTCACTCGAGCCCGAGTGTTGTGGGGTTGATGGTCATTGGCCCCCTTCTTGGCCAGGAGTCGGGCCCTTGACCCTCTCCACGGTGGTGCGAAGCTCAGTTTGAATTCTCCTMTGAGWTTMACGCAACACCTCCATCTCACCTTCCTGTTGTTGGTAACGGTTGATCCGCCCTTCTAACCTCTCCGTCGCCGCCAACAGGGCCTCCTGATGTTGCTGGGCCGTCTTCTCGTGGGCCTCAGCGATCTGAGTGGCTAGTGCTTGACGCATTGCAGTAATGGCAGTCTCCACCGCCGTGCCAATCAWKGTCGACACCTCAGTCTCCAGGTGAGCTATCTTCTCTTCAATCTCATCTATTCGTTGTGAGTTCGACGCCGGTGCTATGGGATYGACGTGCTCTGTTACCACTTGTGATGAATCGACTTACTAACTCAAATAAGTGAACCGATAACTAAGAATAGAAGAGGGAAGATGGGATTTCTTTGATTGATAAAACTGATAAAGAGAAACAGATACAAGGACTTTCGAGAGGTCCCGGCTCTCCAAGCTCAAAGCTTTTGATTACAACTTTCTGAATGACCTTTTCTTAATGCTACCCCTAGACTTAATACCCAACAATCCCCAAAAGGATCCTAACAACCCTCGTACTGGCATATCACAACTGTTGTCTTTTAGCCATTGCTACTGTCTCCAGCCTTTGTCTCCTCACCCACTTTTGTGTCGCCACATCCTCTTGTTGTCTTGGTCTGTCCTTGTTTGTCCTTACGTCTGCTGTAGGTGAGCAGAACAGGTGAGTGCACTAAATGCATCACAGATACCTTGCGTATTACTGGTTGAGTTTTGTTACCTGTCATTCTTCTGGGCCTTAATACCTYTTTTTTATTTTTTTATTGTTCTTTTTTCTACTTGTTTTCGCTGTGACATTCATAGTGATTAGACGTGATTCCCCATACATATGAAATGATTGTTGTTGTTTTGTTGCTTATCACTGTAGAACCAAAGAATCAGAGGCTTGCTTGAAAAGTGTACCTATGATTATGAGGCAAGGCTTGAAGCATTGCAGATTGATATACGTGAGAGAGCTGCCTCTGATGCAAAGTGGAAACAGATACTGCAGGGATCTACTCAATCTGTGAGACGATTTTGATTTTGTCGAATCGCATCTGTACAAACATGGTAAAATATGTATTTGCTATATGTAATCTGTTGTCATTTTTAATTTCAGCCAGATGCAAATGGGAACTTTGACTTTTCCGGAGACTCTCAGTCGACAGAATTGACTGGAGAAGAAGTTGATGCTTTAAAAAAAAAGTACATCCAGAAGCTCACATCTGTTCTCATTCATTACTTACCGGCCTTCTGGAAAATAGCACTTTCAGTTTTCAGTGGAAAATTTGCCAAGGTACTTCATATTTTGTCATCTTTCGTTTGGGATGTAAGTGGGTTACATATACTCACATTAGTAATTTTAGCTAGCTCAGATAACAGAGGACTTAAGGAAATCAGAGGACTTTGTGGGATGGAACTTTTGTTGTCACATGATGATCAGTTGTGCTGTATTGCTTTTCAACTCAATATCTATTACTGGGTATAACATGATTAGGTTTTGTTGTGTTTTTTTGTCAAAGGTGTTTTCTTGACATAAAATTTAGGTTTGATTTAAGTAATTATGAGTTTTTTGGCTCTCAACTCATAGTTCAATAGAATTATAAATTCTTGTAACACTCATGATATGGATAACACCTTTCCCAAGTTGGATTTACCCCCCACTCCCACTAATAATAGTGTCATTTATGCCTCGATCTGAGTAAATGCATTTGATTGACTTTCAGTCATCCCAAATTGCTGCKGATTCCAATGTGACTGCGTCAAATAAATTTGACGAAAAAATTGGTGATGCAAAATATTCGAGTCATTCTCTTGATGAAGTTTCAGGAATGATGCGCAGTACAATTTCTCTCTATGAAAATAAGGTACTTCTTTCTTTCTTATGACTTTAAATTTTTGTGCTTCTTGTTGACAAGCGTCTACAATAATGCTATCACAGTTAGTATAGTTGATAATGTTAAACAATCTAACCGCAAAGAAAAATTGTGTACTCAAATACTCAATTCTATATCAGGAACATCAGTTTGATAACAATTTATTAAGAAATCTTAAAGGCATATCTTTTCATCAGTTTGATATGAAATCTTAAAGGCATACCATCTTTCATGTCCATCTACAAGTGGATAAGAGAATGACCAGGAGGGGATAAATTTGATAAACTGATAAACCATTAATGTCTTCAAGCAATTGATAAAGGCATTACCCTATCTTATTTTGATATATGTTGTCTTTGCCTACTTGCCTCTGACTTACTGAAATTTACTGGCATTTATGCTATCTAACATGCATGAAAGTTGTTAAGTTCCCTAACTAGTGATATAGCTTGATAAAATTTTCCATTACATTGCAGAAGTTAATCCTTCACTGTGTGAGGATTAGGACTGAAATATAGTCCAGCACAGAGGTAGCATGTGCAAAAATGCAAAATATAAACATTACATTAATACCATGGTTGACTGCCATGTCCACCTTTTCAGTTTGGAAACAGTCTTTTCTTTTATTTTAGGGTATTTGAGCATTGCTCTTTTAAAACTTGATTTTAATATTTGATAGGYGTGCATGCACCTAACAAATATAATAATTAACCTGACTATTCATTCTAACTATGTAGTAGGGTAAGTCAAGGTCAATCTCATAGAAAAGGTCCAAACAATAGTTGGTCGCTGTGACTTATAATTAGTTGAGTAAATCAAATATATATAAGAGATGAAAATCTATAAGCTAATAAACTAAACTATGAATAAAATTATCTAGAATTAAGTATCCCTTCTAATATAAACATATGCAATCATTAATTCAACAGAGTAGATGCACCCTAKATTAGTACCAATGATTTCTTTCGATCAATCAATGGCTCCCCTAATAATGCAAAGGTAGCCTATTTTCATGGAGTTATGCATATTAAAGACATTAAGAATAGCATCCTAAAATTACTACCAAATCCCATCATCTACTTTCGTAATGATGTTTCCCATTTTTAACTACTGTTCTAAAATCGATTAAGAGCCAACTTTTTTATACCATCTATCTCATCACCCCCACATTTAATAACACTATTTCTAGTCAAGTATTTGATTAATAAAACCAATCCCTAGCGAAAAAGAACAATAACTATTAATTAGGGATCTATGTCATTAAATCATGACAATTATAATTTCTGTTAAGGGTTTTTAACCGCATGCTCTTTTAAGCCTAACCATAACATCCACATACTATAGGCATAAATCTAAACACCACGTGAAGATAAAAATACCAAGACGCGTAATATCAAAAATATATTTCATCAATGTCATAGCTTAATCCATTAGTGGGGTGGCTAACATGAACCAAATGAGATTATTCGGGAGTCATCTGCAAATAAATTTTCTCCCACACCCTCCGATCGCAGAGCCTACTCTCTTCAAATCAACTGCTTCAGATCTTTTCTAAACTTCTTTCCCACAAGTTATTTTGGTCTCCTTTACTCGCATTGTAAATCCTTGATCCCACTCTTCGCATGTACGCTACCGGGCTCGCCTTGGGCAGTCTTACCGTCTTGTACATGCCAAACCAAGCAAGCGGTGTTTCCCTAACTTGGCAATATCTGCAACACCACAATTTGCATCGGAGATAACAATTTTTTATTCGATCTCGAGAGTCGTTCCCGCGACATCAGTCTCAACAATCCCGCATTCTCGGGGACCCACACACTCTTTGAAAATGCTTTCTATGACGCACACCTTCTTCGTACAGTAAAGCAAACTGGTTCTTATAGCATCGTTCCTGTAAATTTTCCTCCAGCTTTAAAGGGATGCTTCGATCCGATAACACTCGCCTGTAGCGTTTTCATTTAACTGCCACCCTGATTAATCCTGATGAGCAACATTTGGTCAATATCCCCATCCTGTTGGAGATGCCCACTAGATACTAAAGCAAGTTCACCATGGTCAAGTCCTTTTCGTGCCAACACGTCACCACTTCCAGACTAACATTCATATCGATGTCCACCCATACCTCTTAGACCAACAATCCATTCTGAGTCTTCACTCCGATTAGTCTTACCATTCTGTCTCATTGCCACTTGGCATAACCCCAGTCTAAGTTCACCACAAATACAATATCATGCCGCAATAAATACACCTGTGACCTCCTCTTGGATTGCCTACTGTCCACTTCATCTATAAAATCCGCAAATAAGGAAAGTGCTAATGCGACCCTGATGCACAACCAATCGTTATACCGGGAAGCTCGTCTTTTCAAACATCAATCCTACTTGCATATCTTTCTTGCCTCCCGAATATCATGTTCTAACTAGTCACAATGTTACTCCGTGGAATCCTTTTCTTCAACATGCTTTCTTCACCAAAGCTACCACTCTTGTGTACTTGTCAATATAGCTTTTTCTTAGATACGATTAAATTGACCATTATGTGAGTCTTTCCTTCGCATCAGCCTTCTATAAATCCATGCTTATCTAATCAAATGATGCTTCTATTGTTGGGATCGCCCAGGCATAAACAAACTGGTTTTCGGAATGTGGTGCATGCCCTTAACCGTTGTTAACTCTACTCGTCAACTTCATAAGGTGACTTATTAAGCTATTATTCCTGGTAGTCTTAGCAGCAAATCCTTCAACACTCCTTTGTCTTCATAAATATGGGACCAACAGGGCTGCTCTATCGCCAATCTGAGGGATCCTCGAAATCTCCATATCTTGCTTAACAATGCTCCCGTTACCAATCAATACAACCTTACCTAAGACACACGTCCACACTCATCGGTATATGCATCAGGCCAACTGTCTCCGATTCACTTCTCCAATGCAACTCTACCTCTACTCTTTTGCTGTCGAACACAACCCACATCATGATTATTCCTCCTTACTCACCAGACATACTCCTGTAAGGCCTTGACCTCCATTAAATATCATACGATATAACTCCATCGACACTTCTTTGATGTCCTATCAACAAACTTGTGGTTTCTTATCTTTGAAGCACCTTCGACCATGCCAATAGCCTTATCTATGCCTCTTGTCTTCGCTTTGTCATCTTATATCCTCCTTTTCTCCTTCTTTGGAGTCTAGCCTTGCATATACCCTCTTCGTAAGCCTTTCTTTAGCTTGCCGCACAGCTATCTTTGCTTTACCTTTAGCGTCTTTATAACGCTGCAAAGGTTATCATCGGTTCCTGCTTTTCCCCAAGGCTAGATAACATTCTCTTTTGTGTTTGATTGCGCTTTCACCTCTCATTCCACTACAAGAAGTATCCTCATGTACCATGTTCTCCCCTTGATTCCCTAAGACCTCTTGGCCACTCTTAGGAACAACTATCTTTTTTGACCAATGATGCATCTGACTACCCTCTCCATCAATTAGCCTCGTGGATTCACTTTTCGGTGAATAACTTCAGCATTTGCATCCTTTAGGTCCACCATCTTATCCATTAGGCTCCCTTTGGCTATAGCTTCATTTTTCACACTTTCTTTCAATCGATAGTCATCACTGAAAAGTCTGTGTTGGGTAACAAGCAGTCTCTCCAGGGATAATCTTGCAGTCTATGCAACTGTGATCTATCCCCGTCTTGTTAGCAGCAATGCTCTATGTTGAGTTGCATCTTTGCACCACTTCCCCGAAAGGTTATAAGTGAGAATTGGTGCTTTCTTAAACCAAGTATTTTGCCAAAAATAATCATAAGATGTGAGCAAGAATCTTCAAACAGTGGCCCTTCCGTAGGCCTCGTCGGTTGGCCCATTAGACAAAACTCCCATGGTACACTCTCAAGCCATCACGCTTTATACCACTAACATGCCCATTGCAGATGCTCGACCATGTATACTTTTCTGGTGTGTGGGAACATCTTGTACCTACCTCACAAAGTCTTCCCAAATTGTCGCTTCTCCTCACGCACCTAGACCAACTTGAGGCGCATAGCACTAATAGCATTACAATCTCTTTACCACAAAGCAACTTTACCTGATCAACCCTATCATCTTTCCAGTAGGTGCTCGATTACCTCTTTGTCTACTCGGTTTCCAAGATACACCGCGACATCCATTCTTTAACCCCTTCGGTCTCTCTAGGGAACCCCCTTATTGTCCTCGACCGCGATAAACCCTTTACCGCCACTGACAGCGTCGGCTCTTTCTCTCTCAGTCCATCAATCATCCTCTTGGGAATGCATAAAATGGTTAAGGCGTCTTCTCTCCCTTCATCACCTCACACCACTTCTCCTGATTTTTCCAAGTTAAAGGACCCACATTCCAAGAGCCCAACTCGCAACACTGTAGAACTCCTTCTTCTCCTCTCTCTCTCACCCCTCTTCTTCCGTTGCTCATTTGACACACACATGCGGACGATGTGGCGCGCCGCTTCGGGGCGACTTCGACCTAGCAACCCTTGCATATTTATCACTACACCGGAGTCTAGGAAGTGCCAGCGCGATCGCTGAGTAGGGATCGCCCCAATTGCCGCCTTGCTCAGTTGACCACACAACTCGGGCCATGTGGCGCGTCGCTTGGGGCGACGACCTACTGCAACCTTTCGAGATTTATCACTACATCTCGGGTCTGAGAAGTGCAGCGCGTCGTGATAGTGGAACGCCCCCTACGAAATTATATTTTGGTTCATGTCAAAGATGTGACAAAATTTTTATGCTGGCTGTCATATTCTCGGCCTATCCACAACCTCCTGCTTTAATCTCGGGCTTGGGACCGGCAGTAGGAAACCCACTGCGCAGTTTAATATCAAAATATTAATAACAATAAATTATTTGTGGATGAGCAAGGGAATGAACCAAATTTGGTTTCATGTAGCAGACAAGAAAAGTATGAAAAATCAATTTTTATATGGCATAAAAGAATAGTAAAAAAATTTCCTTTTTAATTGAATAATCAACATATAACAGTGTCCTTATGTAGGAAGATAAAGCTGATCTTAGTGTGTTGCTCTTGCATAACTAAGTTTTTTTAAAAAATTTAAATGGATAAAATGAACTAAGTTATGAAGTTTATTTGTGTGTTGCATTTTTGGATAAAGGTTTGGTGAATGTATGACTTTTTTGCAAGCCTTATTGTATTAAATGATGCAGGTGCTCAACACATTTCGTGAATTAGAATCTAATATTCTTCAACCATCATGTCTGAGTCCATAAAGGAAGTATCTAAAGCTTGGCCAGGCTTTAGAGTTTAAAGAATCAGCCCTGCTATCATTGGTAATATTTATTTTATTTTTGGTTTTAAAAGGAGCCTAATCAGCCTTATCATTGGCAATTTAACACACTTGCTTTTTCTCCTCTCACTAATAGACTGTTTTTAAGCAATTTCAGTGTTTGTTTCTTATATTTCACAGTTATTGGCCCTCAGATCTGTTCATCGCTGAAGTATCAAAACTTATATAAAGTGAGGGCATCCTGTTCGGATGTAGAACCTACTATTGACTGAATTGTCTAGAGATGAGCTTGGGTCGCTGTGTCAAATAATTGAAAGAATAGATCCCATACAGGATCTCTACTTGCCTCCTAGCATTCCGGTCAATCATGCTTCAGCATTAGATACAGTTAGCCGTAAGTATAACTTTGTATTTTTTTTAATTATTTTTTTTTTTTTTTGAGAAACTTTGATTACCTTTGAAATGGAAGCAATTGCAATCACAAACAAATTTTGCTCCTTTACTTGGTAAATTTAGTAGATATGTTCTCTTTTAAAGGATTTAGGCTTTCGTTTTTAGGCAAATTCCACTTTTGACTATTTGAAAGGCTCATTTGGTCAGATCATTTGATTTTTGCTTTCATTAAGCTTTACTATTCTTGATACAAAGCGATAGTTTGGATGGAACTGAGAAGTGAGGGATAGAAGGGAGAGTTTGAGGAGGAAGTGGCGGGAAGAGAATAAGGGAGGGGGAATTTATTATTATCCATTTTCCTCCAGAAACTTTCCCAACTTCCTTCGATTTTATTCTCAGACAGAAGTGAACAGTGACTGTTAGCACTTATTTCAACATTGCATTGACAGCCCCTAAAGACTTTTACTGTTGTGATATAGATTATGTGCTAACTTAGTTTAAGTTCCCATTAAAATAGGTTCAGTAAAAATGAACCCCCTTGAGCTGTAAAGATCCAGCCAATGGTTGGGTGCGCATAGGTTCCTTGCTGCTCTTGTTGGTAGTATACATTTTGTGTAGATATGTTCCTAATTTATTTAATTTCTAATTTCTAATTTTTTTTTGGTAGTTCTTTCTTTGCTTTGTAACTGTATAACATATGCTGAGATGTGTGGCAGTCTGTGGTAGAGTTTGGTATAGATATCCTAAATTAGCACATTGAGGAGATATTTGCTGAGGCTTTTTCTGTCTAGTTTGATTTTGATTCTGTAGATATCGTCCCTCTTTTTTTCGGGGTTTTATTGAAAATTGTCAAGGAGTACTAAGACAAGCACATCACAAACTGGCAGGGGTGTTATGCAGGGGCTGAGAATAATACAATGTTGCATGGGATCCTTATGATCTTCTGCCTATATGCACTTGCTATGGATAGGTTTCGTTATTAATTTAATATTTTTACCAATAGTTAGATTAGGAATTCCTAGAATCTGTTTTCATCATCTTTAAACGAGGTAGAGGGAGACCGAAAATGACTTGATGGGAAGGAGTTAGTAAGGATCTGGAACAGTTGAATTTACAAGCGACTTTACAAGCGACTGAGGCTCTGATCGTAGGGAGTGGAGGAGGAAAATTTATGTGGATGACTTCCCGGAATAGTCACTTTTGGTTCATGTTGGCCGACCCCACTTATGGGAATAAGGCTCTCTGATTGATTGATTGTTTTCATCATCTTATACTCTTACCAGCAGATTGGATTTTGCTGTCTTTCTTTGTTTTTTTATTAACTTGCTGGTTAATAGAAATCATTTACTAGATATATTAATATCAATACTTTCGTTCCGTAATGTAGATCTCATGCTAATATTTTTTAGGATGCTTCAGACGTTAAAGAGTGATGCTGCAAAGACAGAAGATGTCTTTCTTCCTTTCCATGAAATTCAAGAATCTGTTAGATTATCCTTTCTGAATTGCTTCCTGGATTTTGCTGGTAATGTGGACCTCTATCTCTCTCTTCCCCCAAACAGTTTTGATAATTAAACTGAAGCAATTAGGTGTTGTAATTACTAATTTGTTATTAATTTTTAATTTGAAGCCTAGAGAATGTGGTTTTCATGTTTTTGGGTCTTTTAGGGCATCTTGAACGTATTGGTACTGAGTTGACGCAGAGCAGATCAAACAGGGAGAGTCCATATTTTGCTAATGGTCATGCTGATGAAATCTTGGAAAGATCTATGGATCGTTATCCTGGAAGCATTTCTGATCCACATCAACAGTTGCTGATGGTCTTGAGCAATGTTGGATACTGCAAAGATGAACTTTGTTATGAGCTTTACAATAAATACAGACATATCTGGTCACATGCACGGTAAGTTTATGTATCTTATACCTCCTTGAATTTGCCTCGCTTGCCAACAAAAATAGCTTCTTTCTTTATCCATACTATCCCTTGCATAATAATAATTTTAAATTCCATACTAATTGTTTATTTAAAAATCAACGTACTATTACTTCTCGGTTTGAGATGCCAATGCAATACTACTATTTTGGTTTTTACATAAACTCACAAGTTATCTTGAAGGATTCAAGGAACTAGTAAAGTAATTTTTAATGTTTGCATTTTGCATCTTCTAATTCTCAACGGTTCTTTTATAAGTATTTTATGATGTATAGTCAACAAAACATAAGATGTTATTTACCTTACATTACCCATAATATCTTTTGGATAATTCCACCTTGGTATGTTTTAATTCTTTTTGGTGTTTTTTTTTTGGAACACTATCCCACTCACCACTCACTTCGTACATCTACTTTCCTTATTATAGAATAATACAAATTGCATGCACCTTTTCTCTCTTCTCTATTACTCCCTCCGTATGGCAATTCTCGCAACACTTTCTATAAATGGTTGTGACACAATTCTTGCAACAATTGTACTTATTTCTATTTTTGGTAACTTTTTAATGTTGAATTTACTAGAATACCCTTTTTACATTTCCTAATYGACAAATTAAACAACTCATTTGGGACTACAATATGTCCTTTTGTCCTTTTCATACAACAACTTCCCTCCAATTTAATTGTACTAATCACTCTCTCTCCCTCTCATACTTTACACCTAATCACAATTAACCCTATTTTAAAAGTTAACATCCCTAATATGAGTGTTGTGAGAATTACGATACGGAGGGAGTATATAGTTTACCCACTATTTGGAATTAAATCTACCTTATCTGTATGATCAATATAAGATCTCCCTATCTCATCAATGTAAAATACAATATAATCTTTATCAAACATAGAGCATTTTCATCCTCCCTAAAAAAGATAGAAATATGGTTTTCATCCAAATAATCCAGCCAAATACATAATAATCTCCATTATAGTAAAGAGGAGGCTTACAAATTTTATACATTCCACACTATGGAAAAAAAAAAACAGCAATCAGAGTGAAAACAAAAACAAAATTTTATTCATTGCCCATAATAATAAAAAGAAAAAGAAAAAAGGATGAACCATTAAATTTTATCCAATCTGGAATGTTAAAGATGGTCAATGAAGGAGACGACGACAGCAATGATTGTTTCAGTGATAAAATATTTTTATATTTATTTTTGGTGAAGAGGGAACTAGATTAAATTACATTAAAACAAATAAGATCCATAGTTTAAGCACTACAATTAGGGGGGGATAATACATGTCCAAGAGGGTCCCCTTAGTCCTAGTAAACCTGGTAAAATCATCCAGAGTTGGATTAAAAGGTTGACAACTMGTAGCATTATTTATATTACAAATTGCTCTTGGGTTGATGGGAAAGGTTAACTGTGAATATCCAATTATGGATTTTATTTCTCTTATGGATTTTTGGATAATTTTTCATTTCCGGAACCACTTAACCAACTCAAATCTATTATCTGTGAATGACAGTTTTTCTATGTTGTAGGTCCACACTGTATTGGATCTCTTTCTTCAAACTTCWAATAACTAACAACTTTCTGTTGTAGGGAGAGAGATGAAGAGGAATCTGATAAAGAGGATTTGGTAATGGCTTTCACTGCTCTTGAAGACAAGGTCCTTGAACAGTACACTTTTGCAAAGGTAGCTGACTTATCTAGCATATATTGTAATATTTGATTTCCTTTCATCTCCATCGTAACTTATCTTGTTTTCTGCTTAACTAACATTTTCTTACCAGTACTATGAACCCCCATCACAATTTTGCAGAAAGATGGGAATCACTTGTTTAGAGATTGTGTTACTAGTCATTTTTCTTGGCTTTCCTTGCTGCTTAATTTCCTCATTTTTAGTTTTTTTTCCCCGCCATAGAACTCTCGGCATTGTCAGCTTTTTCTACCATTGAAACACCATCAAATGTGGAGAACTGAAAGACTAGACATCAAGTTCTTTTGAACCATGGATTGTTTTCATCATAATATAAAGACTTGTTATAGATATTTCTGA
>SNQN01001762.1:59921-87349 GCA_008642245.1 Bassia scoparia | reverse complement strand
CGTTGGGTCTGAAATTTTTTGACCCAGACCCAAACCCACAGGGTCTGATGGGTCTTTCTTAATTTTTTTAAATCGAACATTTTAATTCAATTAATTATTTTACCCTATTTTAAATGTTCGTACTAGTGACGACAATTGTTTAAATATTAAAATACCTCATAAAACCTTAACATATCAAACACAAAGTCACAACATACAAGTTGTTCACACAATCTCATCATCAAAATCCATAAATTATCGCTAGTCCAACTCACTAGCTAATTTCAAACACAAAATCACTTTAGTTCCTTCCACAAAGTTTATATATATATATATATATATATATATATATATATATATATGTGTGTGTGTGTGTCTAAAATTTCTCTTTGGACCCAGACTCGACTCAGATCTAGTGGGTCTAAAATTTCTAAACTCAGACCCTTATAAATGGGTCTGAGTCTAGCGGGTCTGGATTGGGTCCAAAACCCATTGCCATCACTGGTGGTGAGAATTTTTTGTGTGAATCGCTATTTGTTGCTAGCGATACTTCTCCAACAGTCAAACACAACTACACAAGCTTTTCTTGACCAGTGTTTACTTCAGCTTGGCACACCTTGGTTCGCTCAACAACTTAGCCCGTGGCATTACACATACCAGAATTTCTTTCTTCTCATTTCTATGAAAGCAGTGTTCCTGTTCTTGCACATTGCGTAATTCTTCCTGCTCAACGCAATACCATAACTCGTKAACCTTGAAACTCAATTTCTTCTATTTGAATCATCCGATAATTCACAAATGGCATTTCCAACTGCAATTCGATTATCATCACCCTCAAAATTGCCACTCCATTTTCAACTCACTTCAATTCAACCCAGTTTTCGCACCAATTCTCTCACCTTCAAGCACTCTGGTAAAGTTTATGCTTCTACCTCCGTTGGTTCTTCTAATGTTTCTGTTGCTGATAAGCCCTCTACTTTCAAAAAGGTATTATTTTTTTTGTTTGGATATTCATTTTCTTTGCTCTAAATTTTGTAATTATTGAATTATTAGTATAGCTACTGATTTTGAGAAATGGTTGAATTTGAGAAGTGGGTTCATTGGGTTGTTTTTTATTGCTGAATTTCTGTTGTAGTTATCTGCGAAATAATTTTTCCTAGTTTATGCAGTGTATGATTTAGTCTAAAAATATGATTTTTTTCCCCCTTCAAAGTAACCATGATTTAAGGTACGGAGTAGATACTTGTATTTTAATTTCATGTCGTAGAAATTTAGAAAGCAGAATTTTGTTCTCTGCCTTAGTTTGAATTGGAGAATATAATCTAGGTTTTTTTACYACAGAATGTTGTTATGTTTTTCATTTTATTGATTTCTTACATTAAATTTCAGAATGATTATTGGCAATGGAARTTTGGTGATAAATCCATAAATATATACTATGAGGAGCATRGAAAGGAGGGTTCAAAGCCTAGTAAGAATATGCTTATGATACCTTCAATTTCTGATGTTAGCACAGTGGATGAGTGGAGTTTGGTGGTTTCAAACATGTTGCAAAGTGAGGGTGATGATAATTTGAGGGCGACACTTGTGGATTGGCCTGGCCTGGGCAACTCTGATCGGCCGAAGTTAGATTATACCGCAGATGTCATGGAGAAGTTCCTGCTTGATCTGATTAATTCTGCTGGCAGTCCCGTGTCAGGTGTGCTCAAGTTGCCATCTTATGCAGTTGTGATTCCCTTGTTATATGTAAAATTTATGATGCTTGTGATTTGTGATGTGCTATCTTGCATGATGTAGTATAACTATTTACCATATAGCCGCATGATTAGYGTTAGATAATATAATAGTGGTAGTAGTAGATGGACTTGGATACTTGTAAGTCGAAACATCCATCATCCATGTGGCTGAAGCTTCAGGACTATATTTTTGAAAATTTGTGCTTATGGCCTGGTTGATGAGTCTAATTGGCTTACCTGTAGGAACACAGATTTTTAAGTAAGATGAAGACTTTTTTAATGCAATCTGATCTGTGGGCCATGGCTAAGCTCCAATGTTCCTTCTCATGAAATCTCTAACTATTATTTTCTTTAACTTCATGATGCTGAAGTATGTGAATGTGCGATGCTTCCACTCTTGCTTTCCTTGTTTTGTACTTTGTATTTTTTTGTTCTTTGTTTTTTTTTTTTGTTATTTTGACACACAGCTACATGAAGGTTGTAAAGGGAAATATGTAGGTTTTCTACTTCTTATGAAATTAGAGTTCGGTAAAGGAGGAAGCATAATTGCAAGAGAATTCTTGGTAGAAAACCAAACAGTTATTGRGGAGGTCGGGCTCAATTAGGGAAATAAAACACTTGACCTCATATGATTTCAAATTCAGATCTTTGCTGTGAGAATAGGCCGCACCACTCGGTTACAAATCTTAATCTTGGGCTACCAGCCTACCACTTGAGTTTTTGACCCCTAGCTCTCCTGTCACCTCTCAAGAGAAATTTGCTCTTTACTCTCAGGTTAATGTAAGCCCTTCTCAAGTTAAAGAGTTCCCAAACCCTTAAAAGTCCCCAAACCCTTAAAAGTCCCCTTATTAAATATGCTTACAAATCCTGAAAGCCTTTGTAAATTGCAACTATGGGTAATTTGGTTTGTTCTAAAATTGATTTGATGATGTGGATCGTGGATTGTGAAATTAATTAATCAATCAAGCATAGCCTTATTCCCATAAATGGGGTCGGCTAACATGAACCAAAAAAGATTATTCCGGGTAGTCGTCCACATAAATTTTCCTCCTCCACTCCCTACGATCAAAAGCCTCATCCGCTTGTAAATCCATCTGTTTCAGATCCCTTTTAACTCCTYCCCACCAAGTCATTCTCGGTCTCCCTCTACCTCGTTTAAAATCACTTTGATCCCAGTTTTGCATTCTTCGCACCAATGCCTCTTGAGGTCTCCGTCTTACATGTCCAAATCAACGCAAATAGTTTTCCCTCATCTTGCTAGCCACTTTCCCACGGATAACTTCATTTCTGATTCTCTCCCTCAGAGTATTCCCACACATTCATCTCAACATACGCATCTCAGTAACCCTTACTTTTTGAATATGCTCTTTCTTGRAGACCCAATATTCTGTGCCATTCTGTGCCATAGAGCAGTAGTGGTCTAATAACCGTCTTATGAAATTTTTCCTTCAACTTTAGAGGGATGTTTYGATCGCACAAAARTCCCGTAGCTGCTCTCCATTTAAGCCATCCTGACTCAATCCTGTGAGCCACATCTTGGTCAATATCACCATTTTTTTGGGTGATTGACCCAAGATACTTAAAGCATTCACTAATAGCGAGGTCTTTTCCGTCTAACCTCACCACTCCATCATTCGTCCCCCGTTGTGACCCAAACCGGCATTCCAAACTTAAATCCTCGAGATTCCAACCTATGCCTCCATTGCTCCAACTTGGCATTAACCCCAGTTTTAGTTTCGTCCACTAAAACAAAGGATTGTGAAATTAATGCTATACCAAAAAATAATGTTGTACTTATGTAATATACAATAGTTTTTTTTAGCTCAATGGCCCTATTCAACCCCCTTGTGATTTTAAAAAAAAAAAAAAAAAAGAAAACAAACCAATATCAATTATATTTTCAAGCTGAAAGGAATTTATTTGAAGTTTTATTTGCAACTGATATAACTATGGGTTTGTATCTTTAACTATTCTATAAACTACCCATGATGTATGCTTCTTGTAACTTCTAACCACTTGGAGATATCTTGGAAGCATAAAGCATAACAATTGTCTCATCATCCTAATCTTAACTATATAGCATTTAATATGCAGGAGCATACAACTCATGCAGTAATAAAGTGATGTATTACACTGTAGCTCTGAAGCTCCCGAATTCTTTTACACTCAGCTCACAGCTCCCCTCATTACTCAGTCTAATAGACCCAATCTAGATTATGATCCATGAAGTCTGACTTAACATTAGCTGTCACCAACTTTCACCAATAATACTTGCACACCTACAACTTCTAAACCAACTCATTTTCTCAGTTTAGCTCTTCATCATCATAAAAAAAAAAAAAATTAATAAAAAAAAATCCAAACCATCCAAGGTAACAATGCTCTCGTTTTAGTGAGGATAAATCATGTAAGTATGTAACTTAGTCATATACTAACACAATCAAATTCAAGCAAATTCATAATCATGTAGAGAATAATTATCTTAGTTATTTTTAACCTTGAAATAAGCCATTTGATTAGATCAAACGGATCTCCTTTGCATATGATCATGTAACTGTCAAAGTGGTTTCATTAAGATATCAACTTACTTTTGTCATGTCATGCTTAAAGAAAATTTGTTTTAGTTGTTCATTTGTGGCGAATTCTATAAAAGCAATCATTTAATTTGTTTTGATGTTTTGGAGCAATGATTTATTTATGTTTCACTTGATATCATAATTTCAGTACATTCTCTTAATCTCTTGTCCACTCTTTGTAGAGTTTGAAAACTGGTAAGAGTTTGTAATTGTGAGAATAATGTGAGATGTCTATGAGGTTCGAGGAACATTGTAAATTTAAAAGGTCTTGGAGTGAAGTCAAAGAGTCAATAAAGAAAAATAATTAAAAGGCAATGCTGTTAATAACTTGAGTAGTACTTAAGTGGTGGCCCAAGGTAGTTATAGGCTTGTAACCATAGTTTGACCTATTAAGCTATTATTGCAAAAAAAAAATCTGAAAATTTTCACGTGATTGAAAATCTTTTTTCCAACTTGGACTAAAAAAGTATGAAAAGCTCTTTCTTTTAAGGGAAATTTGCCAAAAAGACCTTTTATAATTTTTTTTTTTTGTGAAAAGAGACTTAGACTAAAAAAAATGTTACTGGGAACCTTAAATGGTTTTCCGACCTTTGACCATAGTATTCCGACATTGACTCCGGTGTTACTACTACCTTCACCCCTTTTATTCTAAGTACACACCTTCATCATTCAAAAATCAATTGAAACACCACCATCATCATCATTTGACCACCCTCCCCACCACCATCATCATTCTTCCACTATTA
The DNA here is from genome assembly GCA_008642245.1 of Bassia scoparia. Lineage (NCBI taxonomy): Eukaryota > Viridiplantae > Streptophyta > Magnoliopsida > Caryophyllales > Amaranthaceae > Bassia > Bassia scoparia. The sequence continues at coordinate 82,312 of SNQN01001762.1, read as the reverse complement.
TCCCTAATTTTAGGTTAATCCAAACCCCCAAGCTCCCAATTTTCAAATTCAACCACAAATTTCCAAACTCAATCCCTAATTTTCGGACCAAAGAAGCCAAAATCAAACTCAAAACTAGATTATTCAAATGAATAGATTAAAGAGTGAGAATGGAAGCTGGCAGAGACTTGTGGTCGTGGTTTGTGTGAGTGAGGAGGCATCGAATGTTGCGGGGTCGTACGGGTTGCTAGTTTGGGTCGTAAGGGTTGCGGGTTTGGGTTGCAGGGGTTGCGTGGTTGGTGTGAGCGAGGAAAGCAGCGAAGGTAGAGGAGAGGGGTGCTGGGTCGTGGAGGAAGGGTGAGGTGAAGGTTGGTCGTGGTGGTTGGAGTGAGTGAGGGAGAAGATCGAGGGGAGCAACGAAGGCAGGGAGGGGGTTGCTGGATCGTGGAGGAAGGGTGAGGCGAGGGGAGCAGTGTAGGCAGGGGAGGTTGGTTGGCGTAAGGGAGATCGAAGAAGGGAGCARCGAAGGCAGGGGAGGTGGGGAGGTTGGTTGGCAGTGGTGGTTTAGTTTAGGTAAACCAAGGTAAGGTCCCTGCGAATAATTTTTTTTAGTTTAGGTCTCTTTTCACAAAAAAATTTATAAAAGGTCTTTTGTGACAAAAAAAAAAAACATTATAAAAGGTCTTTTTTGGCAAATTTTCCTTCTTTTAATCATTTTAAATTTGCTTTAATAGCAAGATAAATCCACTTTGACAATTAATCCCCTTTTCTAGTCATTCATCCTTCATCTAAAAAACATATTCAAGCTAGACTTCACTTTTTTTTGTCATAACATTGACGCAATTTACTTTTCAAATAATGCTCAGTGTAGTTCGAAAATGGTGTTTTTTTTAATTGTGGTGAAGTGGTGAAGAGAGATTTGGAACATTCTTGTAGTTGTAATTGTCATTAGGGGATTTACTCTAGGCCGTCAAAGGTGAGATGATCCACAGAAGTGACTTTCTTCGTCATAACTTTTAGTTTTGAAGTTAGTGCAGAGATGATCAAATCCGGTTTTCCATGTGGCCATTTGCTGCTCAAAAGTAAGATATCATTTACCTTGACCTATTTGGTACCTTTGTTGTTGTTGTTGTTGTTGTTGTCGGCGGTGTTAATGATGTTTGTTGGTTGCATTTGCGATGATGATGATGTTATTGTTGGTGTTGTTCTCGTCCTCCTTCACCTTTTTTGTTCTTCTCCACCCAAAAACCACTCAAAATCGAGATCAAGACCACTTGTCGGGAACGTAGATGACTGTGATCTTCGGGTTAGGGAGGTAGGCATGGGGTTACCTAGTTACTGGCCAAATGTATGTATTAAATCCATTCTCTTCTTCTTCTTCTATCTACTTCCTCCGTTTCACAATAGTTGCTACACTCACAATAGTCACAATAATCGCAATTTTTTGAGGAAGTAAGAGATAAAGAGAATGAAAAAAAGGTGGCCCATGTGAGAGGAGAGAGTTAGAGAGAATGTGTTGCCCAAAAAAGAAGTGTAGCAAGTAATTTGAAACTTYTTTAAATAGGAAGCGTAGCGAGTAATTCGAAACGGAGGAAGTAATATAAATTGTTTTGGCTGTGGACAATCTCCAAACTCCTATGGTCAAGAATCAAGATCACAACAATAATAGAAATCATACATAGTAGAGATCATACCCCCTGAGACTAACATCTTCTAGGTGGTCCACAAAGCATGTGCTCACATTTAACCTCTCAATCTCCGTGGGTCAACTGGTCAAGTGCCCTAGGAAATACAACTCCTTATTTGAGACTACACCCGAACTATCCCCTACACGCGCGATACATCCTTTAGTAAAGAAGCGAGTCACCTTTGTGTCAAGTCAAGAAGAGGGGGTCGTGTGATCTAGGAGATTTATTTGTAGTCCATCCAAAAGCTTGGCTGATTCGCTTTATTGTCATTTTGTTGGTGGTGTTCATGGGTTAGAATGTAATGTGGTGGGGGAGTCATTGTCTCGGTGAACATTTAGTGAGGAGAGGAATTCTAAGGTTAACCATATGTATGTGTTTGACATGGAGTTTTAGCCAATTCGGGAGATCCGTTTGGAAAAACAATTGCCTTACATCAATTTTAACTCCTAAGGCTTTAGCAACCTTACTAATCCTTAGGTAGTTATTCATAAACTAGAGTTGGTGAATACAATACCTAAGGTGTCCATGTTCGATGGGTGATGGAGGAGCAATAGGGTATGTCATACTCATAGACTTAGTTTTAAAAAGTGCGCTTGAGGCGCGCCTAGGCGCAAGGCGTTGAGGTTGGGGCTTTTTCTTGAGGCGGAAGGCGCAAAAAAGCGCGCCTTTTGGTATGAGGCGCACTGACATCCATACTAAATTGAAAAACATTCATTTTTTTAAAAAAAAACACCAAATTACTTCAAATTAAACCTTACCAAGATGTTTTTAAATCAATTTTGGGTAAAACCCCCAAAATTAATTATAATTTTCAAGGCTAATTTAAATCTCAACTAAGAAAACCCTAAWATGAAAACTCTAAATCACAATTCAATAACGCCAGTGAATGAAGGCCACTAATAAATTTTGGCATGCAACTTCTTTCATTGGTGAGTTTGTGGACACTATAGTAGCTAGTGAATTTTCTCTCCTTCATTATTTTTTCTTTTTGTTTTCTCTTTCCTTCTTTGACGGTTAAAAACTTGAAATAATGAATGCATGCATACATACAACTGTAAAATATGTTTTATTTGTGTGGATAGTTGTACTCCACCTACTTTACCTTTTTCCATTTTATTTGTGTGGACAGTTGTGCCTTGCGCCTTTTGAAACTAAGCTCATAGATGACATCAGTGGAATAAGTCCATCGCTTGTAATGAATAGAATCACTCTTGATTCTTGACAATGAGGACTCCTTACCAATTGAGCCTCAATGAAGCTTTAAAAGAAGGGGTGAAAAGATAGTTTGAAAAATGTTGTGAGACAAATTAACTACTCTAGCCCTTATAATAAGTCCATAAGTCTCGTCCATGTTGTACCCAAAAGTAGGCATGACCATTGTTTAGTATGAGGAGGGTAAGGAAGTGTTAATCGATCATTCGTTACAAGGCCACTTGTAAGGACCATGTTCTCTTTCTTTCATTGTTGACATGTTGGAAAGATTGCGTGGGCACTCACATTACTGTTTCCTTGTCGATCTTAAGGGAATTTCCCGAATTCTAATCCACCAGATGAACAAAGGAAAGACTACCTTTTCTTGTTCATTTGGGACATTCGAATACCAAAGGAGATGCCCTTCAGGTTGTGTAATGCCCTATCAACTTTTYAAGGGCTTATGTCCACAATTTTTTCCGACATGTTGGAATAAGAAATTTAAGTATTCATGGATGATTTTAATATTTGAGGATCTTCCTTTGACCTTTGCTCGAGAAACCTTGAAAAGGTCTTTTAACATTGGCAAGTGACTAGCTTACTCTTGAATTGGGAAAAATGCTTGCTTTTTTTTCACCACTTCTTTTAATGAGGGGATTAAGTACTTCGTTGAGGCTTAATTAATGAGGAATCCTCATTGTGGATAGTGATTCTGTCCATTGCGAGTGATGGGACTTATTCCCTTGGTGTCATTTGCATTATACCCATCAACCCTCCTTACTGAACACCGTAGGTATTTTATTCACCAACTCTATTTTTATGAATAACTACCTCAAAATTATTAGAAGGAGAATTAGTCCAACAAAGTATGTGAATCACAAGGTAGCTAAAGCCTTAGGAGTAAAAAATGATGTTAGTCAATTGTTTTTCCAAACCGTTCTCTTGCATTGTCTGGAATTCCATACAAGTTGACCTTGAAATTCCTCTCTTCACTATACAAAAAGTTGACCTCGAAATTCCTCTTCTCACTATACAAAAAGTTGTCTTCGAAATTCCTCTCCTCACTATATGTCCACCTTGACAATGACTCCTATGCCACATTACATTCCAACTCATGAACACCACCCACAAAATGACCATAAAGCAAATAAACCAAACTTTTGGATGGACTACAAATGACAAATTTGGACTCAAAAATAGGCAATCTCTTAAGGAAGCTTTTGGTGAAAAATTGTTTGTGGACCACCTAGATTTCTCGAAGATGTTGCCTTGGGAAGTGGCGTCATCACCATAGGGAGTATGAAATCTATTATTACTGCTTTTCGTCGTCTTATCTTTGCCAGATTCACCCCGATCCAACAYAATTTCATACATTGCCTAGAAGAAGAGGATGGTGCAAWGCATACATGTGGTTGGTAAGTAGGCGACTTAGAGATCACGATCATCTACGATCACGACCATCTACGATCACGACCATTGGATCTTTGATCTGGACTTTTGAGTAGTATACCGATGGAGAAGAACAAAAAGGCGAAGGAAAACAAGAACATCATCATTAGTAACACCACCACCAACACCAAGCTTAGCTTACGTTATGATCCAAAAATCCTCTTGACGTATTCTCATGAACATGGTTGAATCATAGTTGATGGAAGAAGTCGATTTTCAAGCATATTGAGAGGGGAAGTCATACTAGTTGTAGTTGAACACTTGAACACAAATTGTTTCCCCCTTTGGAGTTTTGGTTACTTCAAGCGCCTTTGAGAGTTTGAGCCCTTTGAGGTGTCACGAGAGGTCAGTTTTAGGAAATATGATCTAGCTGAACTAGTGTTTGAAAAGGCGCAGGGCCTATACACTAAGGCGCTAGGGGGTAAGCACTTAAAATATGGACAAGCTAAGGCACTTCTGGCAAGGCGTTGGTTTGGCTTTTTTTTTCCAGACTTTTTCTCATACTTCTTTGGTGCGCCTGTCTCCACTGAGGTGCACTAAGGCATGCCTCCTTGGTGCGCCTTAAGCCTTTTATACATTGGTTGGGACAATTAGTTTTGACCTAGTATGGTTAGACTTTTAGCATGATTTATTCGATTTCTCTACTTTCTACATCCATTAGCTTGGTTGCCTACTTTGAATAGAAGTCTTGCATCTATTGTTTTGTTTTGTCAAACGAATCCACTTAAGAATTTTTGTTTTGTTTTTATTTCTTTTCCTTTTCTTTTTTAATCTTTCCTTTCACTTTTCTTCTGCTTTGCTTTGTTTTCGTTCTTGTTCTTGAAACCTTGCATTTGGTTTGCAAGAGTTGTAGGTTAACCTCTTGGACACCCTCACCAGAGCACTCATTCTCCTAAGCAATTAGGAGGATGAGTATGCTCTGGTGAGGGTTTCCAAAGAGTTTGACCGCCTTGGTGCGCCTTAAGCCTTTTTTAATACATTGGTTGGGACAATTGGTTTTGCCTATGTTGTGTTAGACTTTTAGCATGATTTATTCGATTTCTCTACTTTCTACATCCATTAGCTTGGTTGCCTACTTTGAATAGAAAAGTCTTGCATCTATTGTTTTGTTTTGTCAAACGAATCCACTTAAGAATTTTTGTTTTGTTTTTATTTCTTTTCCTTTTCTTTTGTTAATCTTTCCTTCATTTTCTTCTGCTTTGGCTTTGTTTTCGTTTCTTGTTCTTGAACCTTTGCATTGGTCTGTAACGAGTTTGTAGGGTTAACCTCTTTGGAAACCCTCACCAGAGCATACTCATCCTCCTAAGCAATTAGGAGGTTTAAATGGCTTGTCACTAGGGCTAAAGTGACTTTTGTTCTTATGACATTTATTGTATATAGTTCATTCTGTTTTCTATTTGTTTTTGGTTTGCTAAGGGACGAGCATAGGACTTAGTTGGGGGACGTTTGATAAGTGATCTTTTATMACCATAAGTGATAGAATCTTGTAAAATGAGGCATTAAGAGTCAAATGAAGGACCAAATTGAGGAGATAATTGCACTGATAAGGGGCCTAAAAGTCTACTTATGTTCCTGATGTGATTCACAGACTTGACCCCAATCTGACCCAACTAAGTTAGGTGGAGAAAGGGATTGAAATATCTAAAGGCAATGGGCTAGAAAGAAGAGTTGCCACAAAGGTGTACTCCAATGTAACAGTAATTTCAGGGGAYTGTCTAGAGAGAAGAGAGAATTAGATACGAGAGAGAAATACAATTTCCATTCATAAAGCCCCCCTTACAATCAAGGCTACGTATCTATAGCGTTTAGGTAAATACGGAAAGTAAAACAAAAAGAAAAGGAAATTAAATCACCAATTCTGCATTTAACGGAATTTAACAAACTTCTTAGATTCTCTTCTAGTACACTCATGCATGTACCTGCCAACTTGTAATTTACTTTACTACCCCTTGGGTCATATGAGTTCCCTTTTACCAGTAACTGAGCCTTGTCATGTCAATGGAGATTTATGTATATATGGCWACTTAGGTTCAAAGTGTGACAAGGTTTTGAATGTTGAATTTTTCTAAAGATCTAATCCATTTTCCTCTTGTGTCTTGGTTCCCTGTTCTTTTGATCGGTTTTTCTGGAACGTTAGAATGACTCATCTGTATTGGTGATTCTGAAGTCTGATTCTGAATATGTAACTACGTTTTCAGCTGCATAATATTTGTTTTTTTAGAACTGCTCTTGAGGCTTGTCTTTCCTGCCCATGCCTAGACTCTTCCATTTTCATTAATAGAAAGAGATATTCACTGAATGTTTTCCTTGAAAYWTAAAAACTTATGTCACTCTTTCTGCTGGAACTATTGATTATCATGACTCCTGATCACAAGTAAGAGCTATGTGCCAGGGAATCAATTAGACATCCCATTAAGTTCACTTATGTATGCAAGAAAGGGAAGGAGAAATTAATGAAGTAATTTTTTGTTTTGCCATAAGGGTAATTAAGTCCTTTTGGGTTTAGCTGTTATGATGAGTTAGTTATACTGTCTGTTATGGGTATGCTGTTATGTTTTCTGTTATGTTCTCCTAATGAACGGGGGAGGAATGTAGGAGAGAGGCATCCAGGAAATTGTAGTGAGAATAATTTCTCTTGGGTGAATTCTTCCTAATTTTCGAACGGAGAGTTGTATCKGTGTTTGCCTTGATCATTAATACGAAATATCACCGTCATTATTTTTCCTCTGTTTTAGCTTTGAGGTATTGTTTGAGTCTCTAATCCCCTGCAGTATGTTGCTTCAAGCTGCTCTGAAATTGATGGTTAGATATTTTAGAATTTTATTAATGTCCCGTATAGAAAGATCCTACGAGTTTGAGCATGCCCCTGGGAGGCCTTCTAACTGTCTGCCAGTTGAGGACTTTGGGAATAAGTCTATGATAATAAGGCTGCAACCATAGATGTTACTGACAAATTCTACTGACAGTGATTGACCCCTTAATCTAATTAAAATGAAAGAACCATTACCCAGACAGTTGAGGAATTGGTAGATTTATTTATGTATTTATGTATTTATTTATTTATTTTTATTTTTTTTTGTTTTTCTTCTTTGGGGGTGGGGGTGGGGGGTGAATATAAACAGTCCCAATTATGAGTGATCTGCTCAATATGTCCCAACTTTCAATCAATTTTGAATGGCCCGACTTCTGGGGTTTTTCTTCCTAAATTGAGTTTTGTACTTGAGTACTTCCTCCATTTTAAAAAAAGTGGCAACAACTGATTTTTTACGCATTTCAAAGAAGAGATTTAATAATGTAAACAAGCAAATTATTCAACATAATTTTAACACAATAAAGCTATAATCTCATTCTTCATTGTCTTAAAATTACTTTGGGAAATTTGTTTGTTTACATTGTTAAATCTCTTCCTTGAAATACGTGGAAATTCATTTGTTGTCACTTTTTTGAAACAGATGAAGTATAATTTTCCATCTGCATACACAGGTGAAATCTTTTAGCCATTTTTGGCAACTTTTCTAAAAAATCTTTTTCCTTGCTTTTTTGCCTACTCTGCGTGTTATCTATTCTTTCATTGATTTTTGTACCTGGAGAAGCCCACCTTTAGTGAATCCACTTTCCTGTGTACATTAGCAWAGCCAATTCAGAAGCCAGAAAAAACTTTGTTGGAGACTTGGAGCATAGTAAATATCGGGTTAATCATGCACCGCGTTATTGTTATGATGTTATCACCATCAACTTCAAGGGTCAAAGTGGTCAAAGGGCATGGGATGCTTTTGGAATGAGCATTGATAAACCTGGTTTTAGTTATTGTTTAGTGATCCTTTTGTTTGTTTCCTTGGAGTTTTTTACTAGTAATAGTAGCATTAGTATTGTTGTTGAAGACGAGATTACAAGCCATCAAAGTTCTCTTTTCGTCGAGAGGATTGGCTATTTTCCTAAAATTTTGGCTCCCCTGACTTTTCTCAAACTCCAAAATGACATTTATCCTCCTCAGAATTTTGACAAACCCATCTTGCAAATTTATCATTTTACTAATCAGCACTATTAAAGTATACATAGATAAAAATATGTATCTTTGAAAATATTCTTGATGGGGGAGAGAGAGTCCTCAAAAGTTGCCAAAGTCTAGACTCTAGAGAGTGCTCTGAACCTATGGTCAGGTGGTTGTTGGTGGTAATATGTGGAGTTGTTGCAGTCCAGTTATAAATAGGTGAAGGCAGATGGTATATCCGTAATCCGTTTATGCTTTTGTAGGCAGGGGACAAGAGGGAAAGACATCGATTTATAGGAAGTATAATTAAACAATAAAATTACTTGCCTATTATTATATATTTATATAGTGTCATGTGTGTTACATTTTACCTGCACAACCGATTAAATTAGGTTGATCGATATGGACAAGCCCGTAATTGACTTAGGATACTTGAAAGTTGGGTAAGCACTAAGCAGAACACCCATAGGTAAGCTTGTCGAACGGATTTTACAATTTGATAACAATTTGTTAAACACAGATAGGTGTGGTTTTGAGAGGATGTCCTTTGGCCTTTTTTGTTCATCTACGATTCAACGTACATGCTTGTGATTCCCTATTTGATTGATCTTGTTAATACATGTACTCCTTAATTTTATCGTCTTTAGTCACTACACGCCATTATGGTCCAATGTATCAGCATCTCATTGTTTCGAGGATGATATAACTTGCTGGTTCATGTCTCTAGCGCATAGACTCAGTCRGTTTGTTTCAAGCAAAAAGTCTTGTCTATTTGAGTTTACCTACGTTTGTCTTGTTTGTAGAGCTTATCTCTCAAACTTCAGCTGTTTATGGTACAATGCAATTACTTATTTTTGCTGCTTTTCTGTCACAAAGACAGGCAACGATTTGGTGATAGTTGGGGGTGGACATGCTGCCACTATGACAGTCCTGGCTGCTAAAAAGGGTTTAGTGAAGCCTGGAGCCATCATAGCTGTAGCTCCAACCTGGGCTGGGCCTCTTCCAATTGTCTTCGGACGTGATTCCAGTATGGAGTCCAGGTAATATAATACTGATAAATCATCGCTTCTGGCTTCTTATATTTTGAAGTGTCATCCAGTGTTAATCACACATTAAATTGTGATATAAGCTGTACACACTCAATTTGCAAAAAAAAAAAAAAAAAAAAGTACTACATTTCAAGTTTTTGTAATTTTGTTATATGATTTACTTAGTTTTAATTCCTTCAAGTGGCATAATGTCTTTGGTTTAAAGTACTTGTTTAAATTTCTTCCAGTTAGAGTTTTGTAATTTTGTTAATGATTTACATGTTTCGAAGTTGTTTCTTACGAGAATCATTTGGTGGTATCTAAATGCTCGTTTATTGAAAATGTGCAAGGTACGGGCTTCTTCGAGGAACCTTGAGGGCCCCAGCTTTGGGTTGGATGATGTATAATGCTCTTGTCAGCAATGAAAATGCAWTTCAATCCCAGTACAAGTCTCATGTCTATGCAGATCCTGCAAATGTGACCCCAGAAATAGTGCAGAGCAGATACGCACTGACAAAGAAGGAAGGAACTCGATATGTAGCTGCAGCTTTCTTGACAGGTCTTTTAGACCCTGTCAAAACTCGTGAAGACTTTCTTGATATTTTTGCGTCCTTGGAGGGGAAAATTCCTGTTCTAGTAGTCTCAACTTCCAGTGCTCCAAAGAGGTCAAAGGCAGAGATGGAAGCCCTTCGAGGAGCTAAAGGTGTGGCCAAGTTTGTTGAAGTACCCGGTGCTCTTTTGCCTCAAGAAGAATACCCTACAGAAGTCGCTGAAGAAATCAGAAAATTCTTGCAGGAGACTTTGTAGACTGGAGATAATCTTCAAGTGAGTTACTTGTATAATTGTATTCCATGGCAGGACATGGATGAAAATGGACTCGATATTGCTTATACCTCAATATTGCTCCACTAATGCTATATATCAATGTAATAGTGAATTTCAGTTGTGCAGATTAAGTTTGTGTAATGTACTGTAAAGATATGTTTCATATGATTATATGATAGGATCGTCGAATACATTTAAGAGCTATACCATGAATTTTTTTTCTTCTAGGTGATTGGGCTTAAGCAAGTGTTGGTTGCTGTATATTGTGGCAATCTACAAGACTAATGTGAAGTACACTCAGTCTGACTCCATTTCAACCAAAGCAATTTCTTTCATATTGCGTGTTGAGTTACATATTTAGTGCTTTATTATTAGCAACCATAATGAGCCTTGTACAAATGTTTTTGAGAACTAAATATGCTCTATGAATGCCAAACGATCTACGATCCCTCTGTTTGTGTACACCCTCTGTGACTYGGGGTGATTATCGGTTGAACCGAGACCGAGCTTTGCTAAGTTCGTCTAATGTTCGTTTAAGTTTTTTCGAGCCCGAACCGAACTTAAAAATTATCGAGCCGAGCCTAAATCGAGTCGAGCTTTGACCAAGCATTGACCGAGCCGTTAACAAACTGTTCACGAACAAGTTATGCTAATTATTATTCTTGATTCTATTGTCTACTTTGATTTTCTTCTTAAATTTTTCTTCAATTTGTTCATTTTTTTATGTAAAGAATTTGTTAACCTTCACATATGTAATAAGCAAGATATTTTTTAAATATAAAATAATTAACGAGCCTGTTCACGAGCTTTCGAGCCGAACCCACTCTAGTTCAGCTTGGTTCATTTAACTTTCGAGCCGTGCCTGAACTCGAGCCGAGTTTTGGCCGAGCCGAGCTCGAACTGTTCGCGAACAGGCCAGGCTCATTCTCACCCCCTATCTGTGACAGGTGATAGCATTATTGGACCAAATTTTCATCACCAAATAACTAGTGCCAATCGCCCCTGTAACCCTTTCGTACCTACAATCGTAAACCATCAACTTCATGCCAACCAGCTTCAGTTAACGATAGCAGTGGGAGAGTACATACCGAGTAGGGTGGTGGTGGTGGTGGTGGACTACTTCCGTTGTGGTTGTCGACAGGAGGCGAGAAGCTACAGCCTACAGGGCAAACATYTTAACTACCATGGTTAGTTCAGTAGATCACTCTTTGATGAAAAACCTACCTAAGTACTGTAAGTACATACGTACACGAACTAAGGTATTTATACGGTACATTCATGAGTATAAATCTACGTATTTGGACGAAAATAAGGTGGTAGTTAAAACGTAAGAAGCTCGTTCAACCCAGTTATAGATGGTTCTAAAACCAAAGGGTATTATATTTTTCATGCATATTATCTCATGTATTCCACATTATTCATCACAAAGTACATCTTATTAGAAATAGTACGCACTCAATTGGAATGGTTATGTCACGTCAATTCTAATGCACCAACTTTCATTTGAAAGGCATAAATAACATAACTAATGCACCTCCTTTGAAGTTGATAGCATTTAAATCTTGCAAAACCCATCTACATGGCATCAACCAAGCCAGGCATATCAGCTTAAGATAAACACACTTGGTTTGTTGCTTCTATGCTCTGTATTTCATTGTACTATAACGGAAAGTTCAGTGTAACTTTACGCATTCATTGCGAAAATGATCCCCCATTAGTAAGGTATGAATGGATTTCCGAATCTGGCACGAATGCTTGAGGTGATCAAGCTATGACAGATTATTGAGGGCAGTGCGGCCTTGGAGACCACATGGCAAACCAAGCGAGGACCAAGTATTGTTAGCTGTATGGAATTGTGGCTCACAAATTACATTCGATAAGTTTGATGTAATCCGATGGTGATTAAACACAAATAAAGAACGCGCAAATTTCATTGTTTTTAAAGGAATGAAAGTTACACGTGAATCTGTCTTATATAGATAATAAGAACATATTCTTATAAACTTACATCTCTTGTATGCGACCAGACTCTCTCATAATTCAACAATACATTTAACGTAGATTTTGAAATAGATGACAATATATATACGTTTCAATAAAATACGAGCACATGCATGGTGCTCTTCAACCAAACCACAATCCATTCGGCCGTGTGATATGGTCCTCCACAGTCCACTCAAATGAACTTCGGACACCTCCCCACAGACATGACATTGTTCGACACCAAAAACCGGCCTTCTCCGATCCGATCCGATCCAATCCGTGACTCTATCAGTCCTAGCACAAAATATTTTTGTAATGAGGCACACAAATTAACAATAATCCGGCCTAACTAAAAAAATAAAATTGACGATCAAATGTGGTTGATAAGAGTAGCAGGGCACCATCTAATGGTTCAAAAAATCTGGATTATCAGTTTTCAGTACGTACAATTTTCAGATTTCATGACCATTAATCACGCTTTAACTGGTGGTTATAAGATGTTGATAATTGCTATCATACATGCAAGAAAGCTAGCTTTCGCAATGGCGATTTGTGAAGGTGATTCGTGCATTTATGTAACAGATAAGTGGTCGCATCAGTGTTACTTCAAATCTGGTTATATGCTTATCAAACTGTCATGTTTCGTGTCGATTGTGTGATAATCTTGCTCCGGAGTAGAGATACATGTACTTTCTACGTATGGAGTAGTGATTTTTAGGAGTGCAGCCGTACAGGACTACAGGTTGAGCAATGCTATCAAGAATAATTCAAATTATTGTAGACAACATTATTCATGCCTGTAGAAAATACATGATCGAATTCGTAGAAAACTGATAAAGTATATCTTCGATATATTATTTATGTGTCTCAACCATCAACTTAAGCTTTTGGCAGAAATAGTTCATTAACATGGTATCAAGAGTCAACCTGACAAGAAGGTGAGAAGTTCGATTTTCATCCACCACCCCTCATCTCCAACTGCAGTGGAATATTATGGAAAGGCCTTGGCGCATCGTACACATACATTTCAAGTCCAAATTAAATAGCTTTCATGTGAGAAGCATGATAATATGATTGCGCAAGACTTTATATTATTACTTTCATCTACATGCTACTAATGAAAGATCTAAAATTCATCAAAACATGTGTATGTCATTGAAACGATCAAATTTTAAGGTAGTTAGACGAGTGAAAAATCTGTGGTAGATAAAAGTTGAAGAACATGGGAATCATGTTCATCAGTAAACTATTTTCCTTTATTTTGGCAAATATAAAAAGAAAAAGTAAGCATTTTCTAGTGATGTGAAGTGTGAACTGATATCAATCAAGAACAATATACTAGTACGTACAAGATAAACATTTAGTGAGAAATATTGGTGCTATCTTTATTCTTCATAAACATTATTATGCATGATATATACAAGTATATATTTTACACAATGAGAATGATTAATCACCCTAAATTAAAAGCTAAGGATTATCTATATTGAGTAAAGGTTAGAGAGGATCGGAAGAGATCGAATTTCATTGCTCAATTGAGCAATGTGTATTCGGTGTGATTGATTATTTGAACCTCTGATGTATGTCTTAAACTTTACAAACTTTGTACCGATCGAACCTAAGTGAGAAAAACCTAAGTAAGGCTTCATACAAAATCATATAGTTAATTTACTATAAAAGGATTAGCTCAGTAAATGTTGATCTCGCTCTTAGGTTACAATCCTAAAGCGCTTGTTTCATTTTCCGTTGTGGAACAAGAAAACTCACACTTGCGTGGTTGCACCACCCAACATCCAAGAACTCCGCCCTAGATCGAGACAAAATATGGTTCATATCAATATCATGGGTGGCTCCCTTTGTACCCAAAATTATCATGAATATGAGATACATATGTCATATATCACATTAGGAGCAAATTTTTGAATCCAAACATTATAATGATTGTGATTTTGTGATGTTAACGATTATTCTTCATAAATAGATCTTTGAATTTTTTTATAGCATGTTCCCACCTTAGACAATTGACTTCGCTAATTCGACAATATACACAAGTGATGGCAACGTACCGGACTCGGAGCGGATTTATGCATAATCCGACTCCGACCTACAGGAAGTCGGATTATAAATCAGCATCCGACTCCGACTCCGAGATCCGAATCCGAGAATCCGACTCCGACTCGATTTTTAATCCGAGATCCGACTCCGACTCCGATCCGACTTGAATTCGGTTTTTCTCCCTTATATATATATATATACATTAAAAATTCTCTACTTTTAAGTGTATTTTTTGTTTTTTTCTTCTATTATTTTTATATTTACTTTTTAATATGAAATAAAGTTTTGATTATACATTATCCATAAGTAGCCTAATAAATATAAAATTAAATGATAATAATTGTATGAATGTCGGAGTCGGATTATATAGTCGGATTTTTTGTGAGATCCGACTCCGACCCTTCTCCAACTCGAGTCGAGTTTTTTTAACAAAGTCGGAGTCGGACTTATTTATATCGAATTCGGAGCGGATATTTTCCCTCGGATCGGAGCGGATTAGGGTCGGATCCGAATTGAATTGTCATCATATAACACAACTAACACAAGTATTAGTATAAAGATGATAATTACACAAGCAAATACGTATAAAAGTCAACTCCAACATGTGGTGTTTGGTGCCACAAATTGGAGCAATTGTGCTCATCACGTGGCCCATTGCCATATCCCTTTCGAATATATTGCGTGCCCTATGTGTTAGTATGCTACTAGACATATGTAGTTTTTGTGTTTTTTTTGGCCGTTTAATTTGTCAAGTTTTTACCATAGCTTCTCAATGTTAGAGTCTAAAATTGGCAATTGTACATATAGGTCATGACCTCGTGGGATAGATGAGTCGAAATCCTCTCCATCTTTTAAATGAAATGATCTGTCTGTTTCCTAAATCAGATCAGTGGTTGAGATGTATGAAGAGGGAAATAGAAGGGATTTTAAAATCTTATTTGAATATTAAAATGAGGTGTTAAAATCTTATGATACGAGTGAATGAAAAGAAAGTGGAAGTTCATATTCGAGATTGTTGATAGTTTTGGATGTTTTAAATGAAAACTACTCCATAATTATTAAGTATTGACAGAGGACTAGAGTTGGAAAAATAATGAAGTTAAATGGATAGAGAATTAAAAAGTAGAAATTTCTATTACAAAGAATAAAACAAACAATTATACCGGCTTATAATGTTAGGTATTGCATTTACATGCATAGAGGAAGATTTGCATCACAAGAGAAAAAAAAGGACAAGGTGCAATTGTGGACAATGTGCAACATGAAAAACACCAACATCATGAGTTGTAAGTTACGATTCACATCTCAAATTATATAGGTGAAGGTGCAAGAAGGACCTTAAATTAGAATTTTGGAAACAACTTGTTATAGTTTGTTGCACCTTATAAGTAGGTTTATATGTCATTTTCTACACCTTGGGATGTGCCAATATGATTTAGATGGGAGTTTTTATTTCTATATTGACATGGAGTTGAGTTTTATATTATTATTTTTTTATGCAAAATTAAAGTTATTGCACCTATCATTTATTAATTACTTTGCACACGTATATCTTAATGGAGATAAAAGTTCAAGAATTATTTGAACTTTTTTTTTGTTCTTTCAAAAAAATATTGAAACTCACGTCACAGTTTTGTTACACATTACTTTTATATATAAAAGGAGGAAGGAAGGATTCGTGATCTTATAATGTGATGTAATCTATCAAATGATCATCATATAAAATGTGCATTATAAACGAACAAGATGTGAGAAGACTGCATGCCTACAAAACCAAAAGGATCTCTGGTCTTAAATTAGCGGATTGTGTTGATACAACTCATACAAGTGAGTCCATTAGTGTTCCTTATTTATGTCAATGTCTTATATTTAAAACAATTTTAGAGTTTCCTTCAAATTACATTTTCAATAAATACACACATAATTCTCATTATTTAATACAAGAAAATAAGAACACATACATGTGTAAAACCTTTGAATCATCTCATAAATTCAGTTGTCCCTTCATTTCATTTTATTTGATAATTATACTCTCCGTTTTTTTTTAATTGTTCCAGTTTCTATTTTTAGGATGTTTTTAAATAGTTGTTCCAAACCAATCTAAAAATAATTTTTCACATTTTACCTACTTTATTTACTCTAACATTAATGACTTACTACCTTTCTAAAGTCAACTTTCATACTTTACCCAATCTTTTCACCAAAATTACTATTTCCCATAAAATTTCATTCACACAATTTACTCTTTTACCTAACTTATTCATCTTTTTACCAACTTACTCAACTATTTTATTCAACTCAATCAACTCTTAAAAACCGTTCCATAATGTATGGAACATCTAAAAAAAACGGAGGGAGTATATCAACATTATTCATAATTAAATAGATTCTTCTAATTTCTCCCAACGTATAAGTGAAAATGTTATCATTCCTCTTTTAATGATTACTATCTATAAAATCTCATATTTTCATAATAGAGATACTAATCAAAGAAAATTTTGCATCAAAAAACATGTCAAAATGACACTTAAACTTGTATCGAAAACATTTGGAAACGGAAAGAGTACTAAAAAAAAGAGCGAATAAAATACTCCCTCTGTAATGATATAAATGCAACAATTGACTTTTCACGCACTTTGAAAAAAAGATTTAACGATAGTACACGAGAAAATTATTCAAAATAATTTCAACACAATAAACTTATCATTCTATTCTTCATTGTGCTTAAATTATTTTGATTAATTTGCTCGTTTACAGTGTTAAACATCTTGCTAAAAATACATGAAATGCGCAAATTATTCTATACAATCCCCCCTACCTAGCAATATACAACCCCCTCCTTCATTTCACATGATATATTCCCCTCCCTCCGCTAATCATTCACGCAATGTTTTGTTTTGGGTTGTTAATTAAATTATCTTTTTAAATTTTTTTAAAAAAATCCTATCTTTGCTAAATATCTAATATTTTTATTATTATTTTAATAAAAAAAAACAGAATTTGTATCTAGCAATATGAGGGATTGTATCTAGCAACATGGGTGTGGGTTATATGATATACGCGTTGCATGAAGTGTCAATTGTTGCATTTATTTCTTTACGGATGAAGTAACGTACTCTGTAGAAAAGAAAGTAAGTACGGGCCCATATTGACCCATACCTTCAATACAATGTATGAATGCCCAACTGGCCATTTCCCCACCCACGGTATTTTAAAATGTGGGTAATATTAACTTTTTATTGGGTCGGGGCTGGGCTCACATTAGTAAGTGGTAACTACCAAAGCCCAATAACTCAATGAGAAGGTTTCGAAACTTTCTAAAAATTGAATGCTCAATAACCCAATGATTATATCTTTTTTCTTAATTGAGAAATGAGATGCAAACCACATAAATTATAAATAATGGACCCACAAGATATAAATAATTTCCACGTGGAAGGCTATTGTGGTATCCTGAATAAATAAAAAGAATAAAATAAAGAATAAACCTTGTTGGCCTAAAATATTTGGCTTGGAATCTCCAATATTTCAACGACAAAATTCTTTGTCCCATGTCTATTTAATATCAACACACATTGACATCAATACATCATGCATCTAATAAGCTAGACATTTAACAATACACGTGGATAACGGCTAATTTTTACGTTAAAAATATCATATTCGTGGGTATCAATTAGTATTAYTTTAAAGTTTTGATTGAGATGATGTACTAAGATTGATAATTATATCGTGAAATATAAGTTTTTGGTTCAAATTATACGAATAACTGTTTAAGATATGGAACTGAATCTCATTATTATACAATTGTATTCACGAGATTTTTTTATTTTTTTTTTGGTAAAAGTGAGCAATTTTATTACTCTACCAAAAATATTAAGTACGATGAAACACTAAACTATGTTGTACGGAGTATCATTTTATTCAAGAGATTTTTTTACAAGTAGTACTTGGACTTTGTACTTTTAGACTGAAACAGGTTGAACTGGATTGAAATTTATTGGAGTCGGTTGAAATTGATCGAACAGATATGAAATAGYCTAAACTGAAGTAGACTGAATTAAGTAAGTTTGAGTGAACTGAAGTGAGCTAAAGTAGCTGGAGTAGTTGAACTGGACTGAATTGAACTAAAGTTGYCTGAAGTCAGTTGAAATTGACTGAATTGAACTGAAATATCATACAATTAGGTCCAAAAGATCATGGCCTTAATTGAATGTTTCTAAACTTATTATTGAGCTTATTTCAATTAACACTTCAAGATAAATACTATTCAGTATTCAACCTATATATTCAATATATATTTGTGTGTATGGTGTAATTTAGGAAAGAGGAAATGCACTTTCATTCGGAGATTATGTTTCGAATTATGCGTGCATAATTAGTTGATGATTAAGAGATTTACGTAAAGATACATACTTCCTGTTCTCCTAGCTGAAAGTGATGTAGTTGTATGCTCGTTTCWTTGAAGTTAAGTGTTAAGTCCYTGAACAAATCATATATTGAGTATAATTGATTTGGGTCAATTTACATGCACGAGTAAATATGTTATCCCATATTATTGAAATTAAGGGGGTGTAGTGATGTGGTGATAAATCCCACATGTGAGTTTAATGGATTGAGAAGTTGATGACATTCAAAACCGAGAATGAGATCTAGGAAACAGAAAGATGTACCATGATACCGTTTAGGAAATAGAAACCACATTATGCAATTGCCCTAGAAGATGCGTCCATTATTCATAAGTAAGCTAAGGTAATTAGGAAGTTTGCTACCCACACCCATCCAATGACACATAATTGTCTTACCTCTATGTTTGATAGCAAGAAATGGATAGGAAAAAAAAAAAGAGGGAGATAATTTCACTGACCACACAATTTTTTTTTGGTGTGAACAAACTAGTACTCCAGTAAGGGATTGTGTGAAAAAAAAACCCACTCTTAATTTTAAGACATTACAAGCTAAGATTTAACAAACTAAGTTAATTGACGTCGATATCAATAAAAGGATATTATATTATTTTAAAACTCAGAATTACGGATATCTGAAATCCCAATTGTTTTTTTGAATTTGTTGTATTTAAATTTTAATCATGGCCCTTAAGTTTAAAATTTGTGATGGTTTTCTAGAACAATAGAGGAGTGCAAAAGACATCGTTTTAAACTGAAAATTGCATTAGAGAACGAAGCTGTAGTACCATGACTTTAATAGTATATTCTACATGATTCAAAAGTTGACCATGTATATTCCATTCTCAACAACCTCACAACTAATTGCATTATGAGAGTTGTCTCGTGTACTCGAGACACCAACAATAAACTACATTATGACCATACTTAAAACATATACGTATCTTGATATCATCCACAATTTTATTTGACTCTAAATGTAACGACCTTTCATTAGAACTACAATTTAAATAAATCAATGGTTATATTTTGCAATTCATTTAGACAAATACCTCATAAGAATAAAATTTCTCTAGTTTTTGCAGAGTTAAACTTAAATTAAACAAAAACCTTTATACGTAGAACTGATTAAATCGAGTTGTACAATAAGACCTGTTCTAATCTAATCAATTTTTTTTGTGAATTGAACTTATTTTACTGAAATAACTGCATTGATAAACAAAGCCTAAGAGTATGAAGATACGAAGTATATTTAAAGTGGATATATAACGGTAGTAGATGAATGAAGCTAATATACATGAGTAGTATAAAACTATAAAGAAAGATACTCAAATGCTGTAATAAAGACAGAAATCATCAATAATTGTTGAAAATCTTGATGCTTTGATAGGTACTCCGAATGGCATTGAAGGACCAAACGTATATATAAGTCAATTGTTTATTATATAAAGATAAATTAAGGGGAACAACTAGTTAAACTATGCGGACCATTATTATTACTAATATGACATACACAATGTGACTTATATGTGAGTATGTGACCACTAGACAAAATTTAATTAAAGTTAGTGCTATGTGATTGACATCATTGAATAGTGGATATCTTAATGTTCTTCTTATAATTGCCTTCATTTTTTAAAAAAATTCATTCATTAATTTCCATCATTTCATAATGAAAAGTATTTCATTCATATAATCAATGTCACTAATTATTATACTATGCCTTGAAAGTTGAATCAATTGAGCTAGGGACTACATTGCTTCATCTAGAACACGCCTTTGTGATTAGTTGATTGTGAGAGGTTAATACTAATGTACTAACGTGAGCAACTACAACTCATTTTGTTCCTATGCCTTCATTTCAGGTATATGTTTTAATTAAAAACTTTTTATTAATTCACTAACATAATAATTATTGACACCTTTAATTTGTTGGAAATAAAATTGATATGCATCATTATGCAATTAATTGATTTAGTGACCTATGGTTTCTTTAATCGCTTTGATAGTGATATAGTGTGTGTGGATATCTACGTATTAGTTGAAGTAATAGAGTTTCAATTCGAAAGATGCACATAGCATAAGAGGATTCGCGAGGGGCAAGTCGTGTAGACACCGCAAACCATTATAAGGTGTAGTGTCTGATTCAACCTGACCCTTTGTCTTCGACAGTCAAACATATTAAATGTATCATTTCACTTAAAGAGTATCATTTTAACATCGAGATGTACGTTATCAGTATGAAAACACAGTTGCATGTGTACACCGTGTTATATATCGTTTTAACTACTCCTGTATCCGATCCCCACCAATAAGATGGATGTCAATGAAAGAAAAATACTTGTATAATACATCTTCGATCTAGTCTTGATTCACATACTACGATTTTTTGCATAATTTCACGTAGGAGATCTTGCACCATATATAAAACTCCAAGTCATACACAACGGACCACAAAATCAAAATATTTTGTCAGAATTATAATAAAACACTCTCGTATACATTATGTGAATGTGGATGTATATGCAATATAAGAAGTTAGCTATTGGTACAAGGCATGCATAACCTTTACACAACAACAAATCATAAAATGACACCTCATAAGAAAAACATAAATACACTTTATTTGATTGAACAAGAAATAAAACTGATCCTTTATTTCGTTTCAACATTCAATAGTATGTAATTGAGTTTTGAATTCTTATTATTTATGTTATCTTTAAATGATTGAATTTAATTGTATCAGCAATGTATATAATAAACATACAGCCAAAAACACCCTTTAATGTTTTCCTGTGCCGTCTGTATAAATTATTACATTGTAATTAAATATTTTTTTTTTTTGTATATCACTCGGTTCATTTTTTTTGGGGCTAATTCGGATTCGAGGGTTAGTTTTAGGTGGTTAGGTTTCAATCCCCTCTTAATTGTTATTGCAGGGGATTGAAAACAGATCTCCCTATCAAGTGTAGTTTCAATCACCACTACACCAACAATCAATTGGTTATTAAATATAATGTGTGAACGTGGAGGAGATAACAAGGACTCTTGCTCATCAAACGTTAGCTTGACAAGATAACATGTCCATTTCAACATTTTTTTCCCGCCCACCCAATAAATATAAGTTTAATCATCAAATCATATGATGAATCAGAAATTTTTGTTGATTAATTTATGYTTCAAATRATTGGATAAATGGTTAGATAAAATCTTACATACTCCGTAGTATGAATTGAGAGAAACRCTAATTTGYAATTGTTGTGAAATGATTAAATTAAATTGGCCTATGTTATCTGCACTCCATAAATCACTATCCGTACTCCCTCTCTCCCACATGAATAGTATTGTTCATGTGAGAGGTCGAGTACGGATATTGATTTGTGGAGTACGGATAATAATCCCCGATTAAATTGAACTTGTTGCGACTAATCCAAATGTCTGCAATGTAAACGATAATGAATTATAAGCATGTGGTTTTGAAGCCCCATAATTCAACATTAATAAGTACACACATAAATCACTTACATTGACCTGGTACACAATAAGTCAATAACTAAACCACATCAAAACATCTAGCTTGTATTGCTGAACAATCTACTATATGTCTATATCACGTAGAAACTCACTATATCATGCAAACACTCACAAATCTCAATAACATACATACATACTATACCAACTGGACCAAAACAATTGTGGTTCCAAAATAATTTACTACTTTTAAGCATAAAAATGAATTTAACTATATTAAATAAGTACAATAAATCTTAATAAAACTCACTACATGGAGTTGAGG
>SNQN01001762.1:44074-57746 GCA_008642245.1 Bassia scoparia | reverse complement strand
TGCTTTTAATTATTGATATTTCCAATTAGATTGAAATTGCTTTAGTTTTTAGTTTACATCAATCTCCTCTTATTTTGATTGCTTGCTTAGCTCTAATTGAAGTCAATACAACCACTTTGAACCAATTAGTCTCTTGGGATTCGACCKTTGCTTGCGCGACTACGTAGTTAGGAGGAAAAGTTAGGATATTTTTGTTAGGCGCGCGACACGCCTATCAAAAAGCAATACTTAAAATCAGAATATGATTCAATAAATTATTTATAATATATCTTTATATTTTATGAAATTTTTGTGAGCAATTTTCCCATTTTAAATATCGTTTTCTTATATAAAATTATTAAATGGGTCTTAACATGTTATTTTCAGGTTTAAAAATCCAACCTTAATCTAACCCGTTTAATTAAATGGTAAAATCAGATCAGGTTAACCCATTTATTTAATTGGGTCGAAATCCTCAACCCAAACCCGCTTATTTCAGGTCGGGTTCGTATTCGATAAATGGGTTGTGTCAGTTTTCCCCGACCCTAGTTTAAGGTGGGCACAATTTTGTGCAATTATTATTGTATTTTACCTCATATTTTCCATATTCTAGTTAAAGAAACTCATTCTCGAGGGAAAATTATTTGATCTTTGTAAATTTAGATAGAAGTATATAATAATTTTACACAAGTATATTTTAGAAAACTTTTCTACGCAGAAACGTTGAGAAAGGAAAAAGATAGAGAAGTAAAAAAAAAACAATAATGAGAATTATGCGATTAGAGAGGTCAAGGAAAATTGTTTTTCAAAAAAAAAAAAAAAAGTGATGCTGTAAAATAGAAACTTTGTAAATAGAAATAAGTGTTGCGATATGTTGAATCAGAAATGAAATGGAGGTTTTAGGATCAAAGGATTCATCAATTCTAATTTCTAGCATTCTGTTTCAGGAAATTTGCAACAAATCACTCAAAACATGCTTTTTAGTTTCAACTCAACTGTCCTGTTAGTTGTTAGTACTACCTTATTCCACAATGCCTATTCCCCCTCACCTGAAGCCAGTTAAGTAATGTTAATTTATACCATAGTCCTTAAGTGTTATTATGTTTAAAAAATTATTGTTTTTTTAAATAGAATATTATTGGGTGACTTTATGACAAAATTAAAACAAAACTTTGTAGTGAATATGGCTATATTTTATCAATTATTACAAGCTTTGCTCTTATTCATACCTTAAGGACTATTTTATCAATTTCTTGTAACCAATATTCAATTAATGTCAGGATGTTACGAAAATTCATTTAACACTTCGTGAAGGCGTCTGAGCTAAATTAGCAGCTTACGTGTGACTTCCTCTATTCTTAGATATTGTCTATATGTAACAATGGAAACTTTACATAATGCATAAATATACGTGAGTTATACTCTTTTTTCCCAGATATAATAGACGGGTGGATCCTCAAAAAAAACACAGAAAAATGTTCTTATCTCAGATCAGTACTAGAGGAGGGGAAGCCAGCATATGCTGGATGAGGGATTGATCCCGCACAAACTGGTGGGGAAAAGTGGGGTGACTCCCACGATGAGCGAACCCCACGTCTTCCATATAGCAGTACTACTTTTGTAAACAAAGATTGGATGAAATCTCGTTTGATATAGTATTAACTCCACTATCAATTGTATGATGAACCTTATTTGTTGACCAAACACTCCTCTAGAGAGTTTAGAGTTTAGACTTTCAGCGTTAGACTTATCTTGTGTTGCGGGCTAGGCTCAATAAAATTTATCAAATTTAAACTCAAAAAACTATCATATAAATAGTAAGTTACTTTTAACCATTCAACTGTTACAAAAGCATCAATTAATCCAATGAAAAGCCGAACACATCTTTGCTTGGATGAGTATTGTACTTTGTTGTTGTGCCGGCTAGGCCACATATATATAGATGTGACAAAAGAGAGTGTTGTTGAAGGTTGTATTTTGCATGGATTAGGCTACAAAATGATTCTTGCTTACCCTAATAAGGACGGATCTTAACATGTCATATCGAGGTAATAGAGAGGCGAGTGAAGTACTCGAGGGAGTTAATTTACTAACAAAGGATTTATATATATTATCAAGGGCAGAAGCCCACAATAAAGTAGTGAGAGGACCTTTGACTCCAGCTTAAATTAAGAATATTGTAAAAAATATAAATTTTGTAAATATTTCATCTAAAATTTTGTAACAACTTGATTGCCATTAAAATAATTCGATCGAATATATAGTTTTGATAGTGGAACTGACCTGGTAAGGTATAGCTTTTTTATTTATAGATAGCTCCGGTAATAACAATTAGATGTTTACCTCGTCTTTTCAAAGGTTCTTAAAATGAAATTTATTGTATGTGGATATTTCGTTTCACGGTAGGCCGCTCACATGCCATTGAGATTAAACATTAAATATCCGCGAAATAATATTAGAAAAAACTCTGTAATTGTACACCATCCCTCCATTATATATTGTCTTGTTCTATTTTTTCATTGATCGTTTCATAATGATTTGTGCATTGTGTTTTATTTCATTTTTGACATGCTTTTACTAATTTTTAATAGGTTAGAGTTGCCACTTTCTTTTACTTTCCCCATTTACACAATTTTTTTTCAATCTACTGTATTTTTGTTTTTTGTACAAACTTCCATTATATCATAATAGTTTTTCCCTCAAATGGTTAATCCACAAAATAATAACAAAGGAAGTGTTATGCCCAATTTCCCTAAGAGGTCAAATACAACTTCAAAAGCATCGCCAGCTTCAGGTGGCCTAGTAGTATAAGCTTCCAGGTTACGACTACCTTCCAGTTGTCAACAGGAGACAAAGTCAAAGAACGCTTCCTAAGTTCAAGGAGTCCAAGTCTAAGCTCAACAAACTTCCCACGTGCCTAAGAAAGTGGAGAGCAAATCAAAAGTCAGCAGTACATGTCGTCATAACTGCTTCCTATATTCCAGCAATCAGTTACAATAGCATGCCCAGATTTTCAGGAAACTGCGCCAGGTTCACCCCACGAACCTTGTTTCTAGCTGCACGAAGCTGAGGACGTGAGTTTAGGGTTGAAATTACATACCGACTCCCTTATACCAGTCAAAGAAGCAG
Organism: Bassia scoparia; assembly: GCA_008642245.1. Classification (NCBI taxonomy): domain Eukaryota; kingdom Viridiplantae; phylum Streptophyta; class Magnoliopsida; order Caryophyllales; family Amaranthaceae; genus Bassia; species Bassia scoparia. The sequence continues at coordinate 54,638 of SNQN01001762.1, read as the reverse complement.
AGCATGTTCAAACACGTTGTCCTAGAAGTGGGTCCGAGATTCCAGCTTCAACTCCCTAAATATTCAGAAGAAATTACAGCTACCCTCAGCTATAAATAGAGACATTCTATTCACGAAATTACACACAATCGTTCCTCTCTCTGTCCTAAGTATTTCCTATAGTTTTCATAGCATAATTCTAAGTCATTATCAATTGATTGAACCTGTAATCAAACGGGCATTCTCGCCAAATATAGTGGATTGGTGGACTCAAAGCCACCCGCGGTTTTTACCCTTATTCCTGGGGTTTTCCGCGTCACCATCTCTAGTGTTCTTCCCTCTCTTTCCCTCTTTTCATTTCGCATTTTACTTTATTTCATTATATCCAACGCACCTAGTCTAGCTATAGTCGTACCAGCTTAAGTCTCATAGATCACATAGTGTGCAGATTTTTGCATAAACAATTTGGCGCCACCGTGGGGCTGTAGCTAGATTTCCATTTTCCATTCCCATTTGAACTCCACAAAAACAAACGGTTACTATGGCATCCGAAGATAGCCAGAAGGATATGGAAGAATTGAATGCTCTCTTGTTGCAAACCAAAGAAGCACTAAGGAAATGTGTTGAGGAGAATCAGAAGCTTGCTGCCGAAACCAAGAGGCTCACTGAAGAATCCCAATCGGCTAAAAATTCTCTAGCTAGGATGCGTAAGGAGCTAACCGAGTCAGCTAAGAGAAACAAGAGGAAAAAGGTAAGCGATAATTCAATGTTTTCAAATCTATCCGAAGAAGAAGATCCATCAAGCGGTTCTGAAGATCGAGACGATCAAGACCCAAGTTCTAAGAAGATCGCCATCTTAGAGGTCCAAAATAAAATAAGAAAAATCCTCAAGTTGTTGTCAAAGCTACCTGGAATGCCTACCCCTGTTGCTAAGGAAGCTAGAGACGGCTAGGCTCAATCCCCCTTTGCAGTTGATATAGCTAAAGCCATGATCTTGAGGAAGCTGAATATTCCCCCTATGCCTAAGTTGTACGATGGGACAACTGATCCAGTCGATCACGTCGCCCAGTACAAGCAAAGAATATGGCAGTTGTCCATCCCGTTCGATCTAGTGGAAGTTGTAATGTGCAAGTCTTTCGGCGCAACTCTAGCCGGACCTGCTCTCCAGTGGCTAATTAACCTGAAGCCAAGTTCGGTAGCTAATTTTTCTAACCTTGTTAATATGTTTTATAACCAATTTGCAAGTAGCAGAACCATGAATTGAAAAAGCATTCAAGCGACTTACATTGCATCACCCAAGAAGAAGGGGAAACTATCCGAAGCTACCTGAACAGGTTCAACGAAGAGATGCTAGCTATCAAGGACTTGGATACTCCTACGGCCATAGAAGCATTCCGAAGAGGTTTGATTTATCGTTCTAGATTATATTATGATCTAACCAGGTACCCATGCTCCACCTTCAAAGAAGCACAAACTGGGGCCACAGCAGAGATTCGAGTCGAAGAAGATCAAGCATTTATCCCAAGAACCTGTCACTTAGCTGCGCCAAGTAGCCTAGCTAAGTCAGGTAGCCTACCTGCGTCAGGTAGCGAAGTTGTAACCTGAAAGCTGCAATGCCCCTCGTCTGATTATTATCAATTTTAAGTTGCTAAAGTTTATTTGTTTTCAATTGTTTGTCTTGAACATTTATTTAGAACATTCTGTAGTCTTACTTAAGTTATCGCATGTTAATAATCTAAAGTGCACTCGTTTGAACGCATGAAACATTTGCACAGAGACATGCATACTCGTTTATATTACATAGTCCTACACCATGTTACAACAGGACAATTTCATTCGTAAGACAGCCTACACTAGACAAAAGCCGCATGCGCTGGCTAAGTGGCCGAGAACGCCAGCCAACGGGCTACACACGACAACTATTACAGGTTCAATCACCAAGTTCTACAAGTTCAATCCTTAGGTCCTACAGGTTCAATCACCGGGTTCTGCGGTTTCAATCACCGGGTTCTACAGGTTTGATCACCAGGTTCAACGGCTTCAAGCGCCAGGTTCATCGGGTTTAAACACCGCGTTCATCGGGTTTAAGCACCAGGTTCATCGGGTTCAAGAGCCAGGTTCAAAGGGTCACATGCACCAGGGCTATTAAACGTCAGCTAAGGGTCACAGGCACCAGGGCCGATGACGCCAAACTATGAGGCATGTTACTAAAGCATACACATTTGTGGCCATAAAATTACACACGAATTCTAAGCAAACGAAGCTAAGCATCGTGACCTAGCTGTCGATACCTGAGTATACAATGTGACATAAGCGTCGATATCCAAATCGAATGCCCACTCTCGAGCTAGCTACGATTACACAAGTTACCTAAGCTATAGTTGTTAACGGTTACATATGTTTCCTAAGTTTCATCCGCTACCTATAGATCAACTAAGCCACGTGTTGATAATAAAAACAAATACCAAAGGCAAAGACATACGTAAATTTAAAACATTTGGCAACCGTAATACTATCTTAAGCTTTCAAAGTATCCTCTTAAGCTACCTATGTATCACTTTAAACTTTTAATGTCTTGCTTAAGCTACTGTCAGGTTGAAAACTTACAAAGCGACCAAGACGTCAGGATCTAAGAAGCAACGTCCGGGGGCTCAAAGTCAAACGTGAAGTTCATTTTCCTAATCTCCGCCATGCTTCGATTAGAAAAATGGGGGCTAATTGGTATGGCCAATTTCCCTAAGAGGTCAAATACAACTTCAAAAGCATCGCCAGCTTCAGGTGGCCTAGTAGTATAAGCTTCCAGGTTACGACTACCTTCTAGCTGTCAACAGGAGACAAAGTCAAAGAACGGTTCCTAAGTTCAAGGAGTCCAAGTCTAAGCTCAACAAACTTCCCACGTGCCTAAGAAAGTGGAGAGCGAGTCAAAAGTCAGCAGTACATGTCGTCATAACTGCTTCCTATATTCCAGCAGTCAGTTACAACAGCATGCCCAGATTTCTAGGAAACTGCGCCAGGTTCACCCCACGAACCTTGTTTCTAGCTGCACGAAGCTGAGGACGTGAGTTTAGGGTTGAAATTACATACACGACTCCCTTAGACCAGTCAAAGAAGCAGAGCGTGTTCAAACACGTTGTCCTAGAAGTGGGTCCGAGATTCCAGCTTCAACTCCCTTAATATTCGAAAGAAAATACAGCTACCCTCAGCTATAAATAGAGACATTCTGTTCACGAAATTACACACAGACGTTCCTCTCTCTGTCCTAAGTATTTCCTATAGTTTTCATAGCATAATTCTAAGTCACTATCAATCGATTGAACCTGTAATCAAACGGGCATTCTCGCCAAATATAGTGGATCGGTGGACTCAAAGTCACCCGCGATTTTTACCCTTATTCCTGGGGTTTTCCGCGTCACCATCTCTGGTGTTCTTCCCTCTCTTTCCCTCTTTTCATTTCGCATTTTACTTTATTTCATTATATCCAACGCACTTAGTCTAGTTATAGTCATATCAGCTTAAGTCTCACATAGCGTGCAGATTTTTGCATAAACAGAAAGTATACAATAGAAACAAGTAATTTTAATATGGAAATTATGAAGAAAGGATAAATAGTCACAATCAAAGGAATTAATGCCATAAATATATAATTATGAATGTTAGTGTGATCGCATAATAAACTAACAGCCTTTGATTGACAAGTGTAGACAGCATATCACCCAATTCTCTCTTCTTTGAAGTTTTAAGACTAACTGACATCTATCAAAGGACTAAAAATCAACATAGATTGACCAAAGAGGTCAATCACGGGAGTTGACACAAATAAAATCAACATAGATTTCTTTTTATTTTACATAGATGCCCTTTGTTTTACATAGATGTCATTTTATTTTACATAGATTTCTAATAAATGCACGAAAAATTTGGCCCACTTTTATTCCTTTTTCACTTTCTCCCTTACACTTTTTGTGGTGGGGACTACATTTCATACCTTTTTTAGCTAGTTATTGACCTCTTATCCCAATATGGTGATTGCTTTACACTTCCTCAAGGACTAAGGCAGCATTCAGCAATGTTGAACTGTACTACTGTACCATGTACAGTACTTCTTTCATTCTTTGCTTAATTTCCTGTCGTTTTGTGTAGTATCAGCTATTTTGGTTTTACCATTCATTCTATTGCGTTTTCATTTGTTTTTTTCCACTCTTTTTCTGTCATCTACCCTTGAAAATGTAAGTATGCTCTTGGAAGTTCTTATAGAAGTAGATTATACTCTTATGCATATGCTACTATAGTCTTATACTCTTATCCTCTTCCTTATTAGCTTGAACAACATTCAAATTTGTCGACTTGAATTTAGTTGTTTACTTAAATTGTTTAGGGGTATCTCATATGTGATATGTTTATTGAGGTATTTAGTAGTCGAAATGAAAATAGTTCATATGTTTATAACTTAGAAAGAAATTAGAATTTGATTTCACTAGTTTGACAAATGTAATATTGAGATGATCGATTGTGTTATTTTTTGGAAACGTTATTTGTTAAATATAACTTTTTTTTTATACAAGTTAAATATAACTTGACAACTTACACCCAACACAAAAAAAATAAAACACGTCTTTGAATCCCTTTTCTATACCAAACACTCTGTCAAATATATCATTTAGAAAACATGTACATACATACGCTAAGTGTTGGTATATACACTAATCACGATCAAAGAGTACAATTAACAATAATTATACTTGTTGTTGCCAACATTGTGCGGGAATTATTGGTTATATACACACCTAATTGTTTGTGTCTTCTTATGAAGGCATGACAATGATGACATATCACACATGGTACAGCTTCAGTTATCAAGTAAGAATGAAGCTAAGTTTAATTTGAGGCTTTGAGGCATGGGAAAATGCATTTCAATCAATCACAAGTATTCATCATACGACCACATGAATCTGACATAAGAACCAAACACATATGCACTTTACGTCTTCTTGACTTGCTCGTTGTGTATTTTGCAAAAGAACAAGACAATGTGGTCTAAAAATAGCTACGATTCTGTTTCAAACTCTCCATGTAATCCGCCACTAAACAAAACCTCATTTGTTGTGTATTAATTTGACCAAGCAAAAACATATAGCCGCTACAACGTACTTTTATAAAACAGATAAGTTTTTTTAAAAAATAAATATTTAATTGTCTGATTTATTTACTTTTATGTAAAAAATAAGGCTACCTTAATTAAATGAGGTTATGTAAAAAATAAATTAATTAAATGAGGTTACATATATAAAATAATATGATTTATTTTAAAAAAATATGTTGTCACGCTATATATATTAATAAGTTTTTTTTTAAAAAAAATGCTATGAATATGAATCTTAAAATAGAAAAAAATGTAATCAAACATTTATTACATCAAAAGACACGTACATTTGTCATAAATTCCTAAAACATATTCATTATAGGAAATGTATTAATGTTTACAATTAACTTTTAGGGCTACATATATCATTATTACTCCCTCCGTTTTTTTTAAATGTTTCATATGGTTTTGGCAGGGTATTTAAGAGTTGATTGAGTTGGATAAAATAGTTGAGTAAGTTGGATAAAAAAGTTGAGTAAGTTAGGTAAAAGAGTAAATGTGTGAATGAAAATTTTTGGGTAAAAGTAATTTTGGGTGAAAAGATTGGGTAAAGTAATGAAAGTTGATTTTAGAAAGGGGTAATTCATTAATGTTAGAGTAAATAAAGTAGCTAAAATGTGAAAAAAGTTATTTTTAGATTGGTTTGGAACAACTATTTAAAAACATCCCAAAATGGAAACTGGAACAACTAAAAAAACGGAGGGAGTATTTTTTTAACGCCCAAAGTGGCAAATCAACCCCCTTACTTCTACTAATTGTGCAATGTAGCCCCTTATATTTTTATTGTAGCAAACCACCACAACAACTTTCAATTTATGTGCAATTTAATTAATTAAATCAATTTATTACACATTTTGTTGTAAAAAAACATTATAAAAATATTTAATTAATCAAATATACTCAATATACATCTTTATACATATTTTTTGCGAGAAAGGGGAAACATTCTTTTTGGAATTAGTCAAATATCGTATACTCTTTGTGCTTCTTCAAATTAAAACTACATCTCCTCTTCTTCTTGCTCATCATAATTCACTTTCCTTTCACCATGCACTAAGTTATACTGTTATACTAGTATTTTGGGCACGCGATGCATGTGTGAATGAACTCTCAATTTTCGATTATTATTTTGGTTCATAATACAACTTGTGTTTGTGTTTTGATAACACATTTATAATTCAAAAATATTGAGAAAAGGTTTGGAGCAGTGGCTTCAACCCCACCTTTGATTCTTGTGGTCAAGGGTTCGAATCCTCATACCTCCTCCCCGTTGTAAATGTATTCCGCCCTTATAGCTCATCCACATAAAAAAATTCAAAAATATTCAACATATAGTCATTTATGTGTTTTTCAATATGCCGTTTTAAGTTTTGAATGACATTTATTTGGTTTATTTATTTGGAAAAAGCTAACGAGAGCCCCTAGGGCGTTAGATAAGAGAACTAAAAGTGGAAATATTAAATGAATATAAACATTAATTACACCGATTGACGCGTGATTCTGGCATGCATTCCAAAATTAATACTATTTTAGGAAATGTATTTAGTTCTTAACTAACGCCCCGGGGCGTCCGTTAGCAATATCGAAGGTTTACTGTCTTTAGTTTACCTTTTCCAAAATTAGCTTACAACATTAATTAGGTTGACTTTTTCTTTTATTTTAATTTTAAAACACTCATTGATAAGGGGTAAAATGTAATATCCCCTTGGCTTATATAATAGAGATTAATACGAAGTACTCCTATAATTTTTTAAGAAATGAATTAATAGATTTCTAAATTCAAAACTTAATGACAATTGATTTGTCATAAATCATAGACAAACAATTATATATATACTATAGTTACTTTGTAGGTAAGAGTTTCAAATCATTGTACTATAACCAATGTGAATGATCATGGTATACATTACATATATTGCTGACGAGGGTTGATAAATCCATCAAAATGATTGGGATAAAAACCCAATCAGAGGGGTATTGTAGTCATTTCTAACAATTTATTTAATGGACTACATTTTAATTTGCATAGACATCCATCAAAATGCATAGACGTACCTTATATTTACATAGACGGGGTTTAATTTTACATAGACGAAATTTTTTGTTGTTCTGATTTTACTTTTTTAGTGGGGATCACATGAGATCCACTTGTCTTTTTTACCTATTAAAATAAATCCAAAACAATGTAATATTGTTTGATTGGGTTTTCTATCCCAACCATTTTGATAGAAATATACTTCCTCTATTGCTGACTATGAGAAGAAAAGAAAATTATAGGTGAAATAAAAAATTAGCACCAATTATTCTCATCTATCATAGTTAGTATTATACGTATATTTGTATTGGACAAAGTTACATTATTATTAAAATTAAAGAGTGAATGATCATAGTGTACATTGTATATATTGTTAGCCATGAGAAGAAAAGACAATTCTAGGTGAAAAAAAAAAATTAGCTCCAATTATTCTCATTATAGTTTGTATTATTCGTATATTTGTATTGTACAAAGCTACATTATTAAATAAAGAATCTTTTCAATTTAAAATAAAAATGAAATAAGTATTTAAAACTAATTTATTAATCTTGGGTGATTTGCAATTAATTATCAACTTATGGGGCTGATTTGTACTAATTAAACATAAAGGGTTAGCTTGCACAATTGATGAAAGTAAAGGGGCTAATTTGCTACATACAAACGCCATTTTTTAACAAATACATGTGTTCTAGTTAGAGGTGTCAATTCAGTTCAACAATTCAGTTATGGTTAAAACCAAACAGTTCAGTTCGTTTCAGTTCAGTTTATTTCAGTTTAAACATACAAATTCTCAGTTCGGTTCAGTTAAAAAAAATAATTCAGTTCAGTTGATGCATAAAACAGTTCAGTTTGGTTCAATTACAGTTAATTTCAGTTTTAACCAATCAATTCAACAATTTAAACAGTTCGAACCACAACCTTTTTACACTTATCGACCATTTTTTCAGTTTTGAATCAGTTAATTTCAATTTGAAACCTATTTCACATCAGTTCGGAGTAAGATTGTCTCAATTTATATGTGTCCACAAATTTGTTAATTTTTGTATCGAGATTACGAACGAAGGGTGTTTGGTTCATTGCACGACGACTAACAAATTTTACCGATTGATGTCTTGGATCGGGCACTGTGTCGATTAAACCATGAAATAAACTATTTGACTAGTTTATACGATATTAGTTGAACTTGTTGTTTGGATATGTCACTTATGTGTTTGGATTTAAATAACTTGTTAGTATTTCCTTATTAACTAATTAGCTTTAATTTATTATTATTCAATTTTGGATTCGGTTTAATCAGTTTCCGTTTAAAGCAGTTTGATTTCAGTTCAGTTTATTGATCAACTTTTCAGTTTTTTAGCGGTTCAGTTCAGTTTCGATTTGTTTTATTTCAGTTATAGTTCAGTTTCAGTTTTTCCTTTTCAGTTTATTATAGTTTTGGTTACCATTTTTTCAGTTGATTTCAGTTATTAATTGGTTACAATTCAGTTTGATTCAGTTAAATTTTAAGTTATTTCAGTTCAACCAACAGTTGATTAACCAAACTGACAGCTCTAGTTCTAGTGTGACTTGCCACACACAAATTAAATCATTGAAAAACAAATGGTACAGAAATTCAAAGCACATATATTGACAAAATCAAGCCCTAATAGCTTTGAATAGTCTCTTGTCGCAACTTTCGTAGTGTAATAACATGTACGAGTAGAAAAATTTGTTTTTTTTAGGAAAAAGTTATATGCAACCCTAAGGGTTGCATATAAGAGGAAATAAATAGAAAGTTTAAGAAAAATTTAACATTAATTACATTGATTTTTGTGTAAGTTTTTCATGAATTTATAAAATAATACTAATTTTGGAAGCATATTTAATGCTTATATGCAGCCCTAAGGGCTGTATATAGCATTACCTTTTTTTTTATAATGGAATGTTGATTCATTAATTGAATGTCATACACCATTTATAATAGAAAATTAGTAATAATAATTAAATACATAACAAAAATGAATCGAATTAAAATCAACTTTGACAAAACCTAAATCGCTATAAGACATTTATATCTGCTAGTACAATCGCTCCTCTTTGACATCGCTAATTTTTCATACAGGTTTTCACGAGCTAGGGTTTCTATTGTTTTGATATAGATTTTGATTCAACTCTTTTGAATGTTTTGGAAGTACAAAATCTATTGTGATCCCATGTCGCGCCAATCTCCATCAATAAATTAAGTTCCAGAGGAAACCAATCACACATGCCCCAAAAAGATCTCGCAAAGAAGAAAGATAAATCCGATATAACAGAAAAGTAAGTCTCACGAGGAGAATATGATAAATCTCACCAAGAGAAAGATAAATTTCATAAAGAGAATAAAATATATATGTACTTATTATAAACAATAAAAACAAAAGGGAAATATAAAAAAAGGACTTAAGATCAACCTTTAGAAGATTGATGGTAGTCTAGTAACTCTAAAACATTAGTGGTTGAAGAAGAGTTTTTTTCTTCGAGAGAGAATAGAGAGAAACGGCGGCTAAGGTGGCTTAATACTAATTGAGTTGATACTTGATAGCAAGTGGAGATCAGCATCAGCTGGCTGGTCCATTACATTTACTCAGTCCATGCACTCTACTCTACCCCGAAACGAAAGTCGCATAGTTGCATATATATGTCATGTCATGCCAATGCATATATAACACTATTACACTAGTATAAATCGGACGTTACGTTACCAGCTTAGCTACCCAAATTGACCTTTCACTATCAAATACACTAACTTGCACCTTACATACACGTACTAGTAACACTACTAGGTAAGAAGATCGAGTACAAATGTATAGTAATAAAGCGAYCGAATCGGGATATAATTACTCTCATTATCAAWTGTCATCACTCTTAAAATGACTTTRGATGATATCAAATTATTCCAATGTCTGATTTCTACAATACTCTCTTTGTTTCATATCAATTTGTTATCATTTACTTAAAATTAGATAGGTCTACAATAYCCAATATTATCATTTACTTAAAAATTGATATGAACCAATTCAATGAGAAAAAGTGGTACACAATTTGAAATGCAAAAATGAAACAGAAATTTTGTTCCTCTCTGATCTCTAGCTCTATGATGCTTTAATTTAAACAAAGGTAAAAAGAAACTAAACCTCAATAACATTACAACCGCAAAAACCTGCCGCAAGGGGTTGGGGAAGTAAGTAAAGTAACACAGTAAAAGCCTTTAATCAAAYCAACTAGCATCTTTCTTAATACAACAATTATTGAGAATATTAATTGGAGTATATTATTTTCTTGAACATTTTTTTCCATCCCTAAGATGCAATGCTTGAATTTGATTATGAAACTTCTAGTTGGAAACTATCAATGGGGCTTCGGTTGAGCCTGCTACAGGGAGTGCAAAT